>SNQJ01S0037273.1:117471-138512 GCA_010110895.2 Picea sitchensis
ATTCCTCATTTCTCAGTTGGAACTGAGAACTACAAGCCAGGTCTTGTATCAGAGAGTTGGATCTCTCATATTCAATTGAAGTTGAAGATATTAAAAGACTGATTTTATTTGTATTAAGTTAAATAAATAAAAGAAATATATTTTATCTACTTCATACAGTTTGTGTTACACATGTTTATGAATAATTAATTGAGAGGCATATATATTATTCAATTAATTCAGTTAATATATGAAAGTGTGAAAAGAAATCAAAAGTTCCAGACACTAATTCAACCCCCCCTCTCAATGTGAGTGTGTGCTTCAACAATTGGTATCAGAGAAGGTGCCTTCAACACAGTTTAAACACAGGAAGGTAGATTCTGAATAAATGGGTGGAAAAATGGGCTCCCCACAAATGAAGAAACCTTATTTGATAGAACAAACTACTCTTCATGGAGGGAAAGAATGAATTGGTATATGAAGTCAATATGATCTAGTGTTTGGGATTCAATAGTATCTAAACCTTGGTATTGAACTAACTCAAAAAAAAAATCCAAAACTGCAAAATAAGTAAAGAAAAATAATTGAATATCATTAAAGGCAATCTAGAATGGACTGTCAGACCAAGTCAAAGAACAGATGGGACACTACTCCTTTGCTAAAACACTATGGCTCTAGCTAGAAAATTCTTATCAAAATAAAGAACAACACAAAGAAATGGAGAATTACAATCAGTTTATAGAACAAAACAAAGAAACATAAAATTCCAATCAGATTAAAGAACAAAAAAAAGAAATGGAGAAATCAAATCATATTGAAGAACAAAATATAGATAAAGAGAATTCTGATCAAAATAAAGAACAAAACATAGAAGAGAACAATTCCATCAAAGAATTGATGCAAACCCCAGTCATCAACATAGAAGACGAATACATCAAGGAATTGATGATTACCTCAATATTCACTAAAGAAAAATTATTAGATTTTAAGACTGATGTTATAACTACATTTGAAGTGATTAGTATGGAACCAACAAATGGTCTATATATTGAAGTTACTAAGGACGTTCTTGACCATCTTGAATACATAGTTATGTGCACTTTTGAAGAGTTGGAGAAACTTCAAAAGAAATATATGTTTCTACTACAACAATTAGATCAATCTAACCATGAAGAGCATGGACACAAGATTCAACTAGAAGACAAAGAAGAAGAAATCAAAAGATTGAAGACCGAAGTTGATAATATAATAGAAGAAATGGAAGAATTGAAGACAAATGACAATAAAAGAAAAGAAGTACTAGAAGAGACAAAAGAAATGGTCATCTGTTTAAAATCCCAACTTGAAGAAGCTAAGAAAAATGAAGAAGCCCAACAGATCCAATTAACTAAAAGAGAAGAATCATGTCATATTTTGGAATTGGAAATTATTAATGTAAAAAAAATAAATGAAAGTACTAACGCAACTCTAATGACTCAAATTGAAGAAGCTAAAAAATTGAAGAAGCACATAAGATCCAATTAACTAAAAAGAAATAAGCATGCAGGTTCCAATTGGAAGCCATCAACCTCAAAAGGATTTAGATAGAAAACAAGGAAGAAATCAAAATATTGAAGAATGAAGTTGTTGATCTAACAAAAGATATAGAAGAGTTAAAGACATATGAAAAAACTAATAATTGCACAAAAATCTTGGATTATACATAATAAATGGTCATCAATCTAAAGACTCAAATTGAAGGAGATAAGGAAAAAGAAGAATCCTTGAAGATTCAATTGACTAAAAAGGAAGAAGCATGTCACATGTTGGAAATGGAAGTTATCAACCTCAAAAAGAAGAGTGAAAAGACAAAATCAACTGTCAATTTCCAAAACAACTCAACTATCTTATATAGGATCTGGAATAGTCAAAGACCAATTGATGAAAAAACCAGTCTTGGATACAATAAGAAAGAAGAAGGTGGAAAATGGAGCACCATTCAAAAACATGATAAATGATCATACTCATCAAAATAAAATGGTACAATCACGGACCTAAAACAAACCATGAACTTTGTCAAGGAAAAAAGCTATAAAAGTAAAAAACAAGAAATATAAAGACAAAATTCTCATATCACAACAGACCCAACTATGGAAACACCTTCAATGGTTATTGATTTTCTTGTAATAACTTTGGTGACAAAGCATTGGAATGCAAGAGTCCTAAAAAGAAAATTTCAGGAAGGTACAATAACTCAATGAGATGTTGGAGATGCAATTATGTTGGCCACCCAACAAAGTTTTGTCATACAATGAGATGTTACAACTGTGATAGGTTTGGCCACAAATCCAAAAACTACATAAAATCAAGAAATCAATCCATGGTAAATAATTCATACAAGTTAGGAAGAAAATATTATGAAGGTTGGAAGAAAATAAGAAATGACAAGTCTCAAAGAACAAATCTAGAAGAGAAAGATCCTACAAACAAAATATCTCGTGAAAAGGCATGGAGAAGAAAATATGAAATAGAAAGCAAGAGATATGATCTGGTACCTGAAAATGAAGAAGTTACACTTACACATAATAATGATGAATCTTCAATAGCACATCAACCAAAAGAATTGAGCAGTGAAAATATTGGAAGTTTTCCAATGTTATTTTCATGAACTACTAAATTTCCCCTCAATAGAAAATATGAATAAAAGGAAGGAGGAAGCATTTTACAACATGATTTGTTGTAAGTACTACAAAATACTACTAAAGTATGGTATGATCTAAAACCAGTGAGAAATTTCCAAAATAATGAAAAACTTATGAAGAGGACTTAACAAACAACATATGAAAGGACCAATTAAATCTTATTTCTAAGAGATAAAAGTTGAAGTTTGTTTCTGCAGAGTCGCAGGACCGTGAATAAAATATTAAATTGGTTGAAGAATGGAAATTAAATTAATTGGTATAGATCAAAGGTATTCTTGGAAATTAAATTAATTGGTATAATATCAACAAGAATAAAGAAACAAATCAATAAGATTAGTAAGATTCACACCCTTGTCCTTTAGGACAAAGGAGAAGATAGTAAAACCCTATAAAACAATAAAAAATCAGGGGGAGTATTTAATTTGGTCATCGAATGAGGAATTCATTGGATTAGGTTTAAAATACTTGATCACTAGAAAACAAAATTTGGTATCAATAAGACTACCTATTTGAACTCAAAATCCCAAGAGATTGAGATACAAAATGGCACATTCACAAGGGGAGAAAAATAGTAAAAATTTAACTCTTTGTCATTGATTTCAAAGGGCAGAGAAAAACAATAAAACAAATTTGGTATAAGTAAAAGTTCAATCCTCCAACCTGAAAATGAGATCAATGATAGGGGGAGCAAAAGTATTTGTTTTACAGATATGTTACCCTCAATGCCAAAGGGGGAGATTGTTGAAATTATTGATTGTGTGTTGTCATTGATGGCAACATGAGTAAAACATATATAGTAAATAGAGAAAAAGGAACATCATAGTGGGGCAGAGGAAGATCACCTTGGGGTAGAGGCAATTCATGATCAGTGTTAATCACGATAGGATCAACAGTTGATCTAGATTTTATGAGAAGAACGAAATGAATACATATTATTATTATTATTAACACAAAAACACAAGGATAACAGAGATAAAATAACAGAGATACAGTAAAACAAGTTTCTATTTAATAAGAAAATGTGCTAAAACTGTAAAATGTAGCGGAAAACATGCTTGCTAGAATGGTGGCATCTTATCTCTGAGAAGAGATGTGATGGCTGCGCTCATTCAAAAGAAAATGGTTACAATGAGGCTCTCCAAGAATTTTTACAATAAACAAGAATTCCAAATCCATAGACATCCAAAAACCTAACCCTAGGAGATGAAGTGCCAGAAGTCATGTGGGCCTCGTTGGGGTAAGTTAGTATATCAACTTCCTGGGGTCATAACATTTGCATACGATCTCTGTTTTAGGCGCACGATAGTCCATTGAAAATGTATATCTGAGGAATAAACATGTTTCCATCAAAATCCGACTCTATCAGTAGTCTAACTATGGCGAGCCCTAAAAACATTGTTTAGGGCTTCAAAACGGCCCTAGAAGTTATGGACACGAAAAATAGGAAAAAAATGCCAAAATGGAAAACTGCCAAAATGAGCCAATTGGAATAGGTAGGAGGCCCCCAAAATCCATATGGATCAACCCTCTCCCATTAGGAAGCAATGTTTTCCATTGCATTGAGTGCCCCCATCAGATGAAGAAATTTCTGTTGAATTTGGCCCTAGGTGAGCCACTTGCCTTGGTGCAAGAGTTGCCCTGCTTTGACAACTTGATAAAGCTGGATCCTTTGCCGGCGAGTACCCTTGAACTGTGTGTCCACAATATTATCACTATATTCCTGTTTCATGCATTCAGGGTTTTTCTCTGTTGGTTTCAACTGTTATGTTATCTCTGAGGTGTGATCCATGTTGAACACTGGGAGTAGGCCAAGGAAAGGGGGAATGTTGAGCTCAAAAGAATTTTCACCCACAACCGTGGTGATGGTGTAAGGTCTGTAATGGAGTGGGTGAAGCTTTTGATGGGTCCCTGTAAGGTGTTCTTTTTGCAAGTGTAAGCACACTTTGTATCCCACCTAAAACTTATGTGGCACCCGGTGTTGATCATGGCGCTGCTTGTACTTGGAATTGGAATTTTATAAAATATACTAAACCTGTTGGCGGATGTGTTGGATCCACTCAATGAATCGAGAGGACTTGTCAAATTTAGTTGGATGAGGTGATGAATCGACTGGGGTGGCCACAAGAGGTAGTGCGACATCCATGGGACCCAATGGTTGGAATCCCAACCCGACCTGAAAGGGGTTGTGGTCGGTTGAGCTATGTACGGATCTGTTGTAGCTATTATGAACATAGGGAAGACTCTCATTCCATATGTGGGGGTTCTTGGAACTTTACATGCACATGATATGCACGATCATCCGATTGACGACCTCAGTTTTTTCCATCTCACTAGGGTGGAAGGGAGTGTATTTGGTGAGCTTGGTGTCCTACAATGACCAAAGGATCGACCAAAATGTGTTGAGGAACCAATTTTCCCAATTTGAGACAATGGTTTGTGGGATTCTAAAATGTACCCAGAATCATTCAAAGAAGAGCTTGGCAGTGGCCTCTGTTGTTATTCTCTTCTTACAGGCGACCATGATCGCCATCTTGGAAAAACGATCAACAACAACAAAGACACAGACATTTCCCCTCTTGTTGGATGAAAGGAATGACATGTAGTCCATTGAGATGGATTCCCATGGCGTATCAGGAGTAGGCAGGGGGGTGTACATGAAATATTTATTAGTGGTCAGTTTGGAAATAACGCAGGAAGTGTAGGACCTAATATATTTGCTAGCATCCTTTCAAAGTTTTGGCCAGTAGAAATTATTCTACAACACTGCCACTGTCTTTTTAACACCGAAATGTCCTTCCACCCGACTGTAGTGGACTTCCCAAATCATCTTCGCTTGCTCACTTCATGGAACACAAAGATGGCCCAGTTGACACAATATCCCATCATGAAGATGGAAATTAGCGGCAATTGAGTTTGCACCCAACATTTGGTATGTCGTGGAGAAGTTAGGGTCTGTCTCGTAGAGGTAGGACCATCAGAAGGTCTCATGGCTGCAATAATCTAGAACTGTGGTGAGTGTCGTGACTAGAGTTTGACTGAGGAAATTAATGACTAGGTTGGTACTGCCTATTTTATACTTGATTTTGAGGTGGAACTTCTCCAAGTATCTGTACCACTTCTGATGGCAGTCATTCTGCAATTTTCCTTGTGTCTGCAGGGACTGCAGTGGCTTATGATCCATGTGGATAACTATATCCTTCCCAAAAATGTAATGTCTCCACTGGTGGAAGGCTTGCACAATGGATTACATTTATTTTTCGTAAGTAGGGTACTTACGGACAACATATGATAGTGTCTCACTATGATAGGAAACAAGGTGGTTGTGTTGAGTGAGAAATGCGCCCGCAACATAGTCTGAAGCATCTGTCTCGATATTAAATGCATTTTGTAGGTATGGTAATGAAAGTAATAGGGATGAGCAAAAGAAATGCTTTAAATCATTGAACGATAGTTGTTGGGACAAGCCCCACACAAATGTTTCCTTACCACCACCCCTATTTACTTGCCTGAGGGCCTATGCAATATGGGAGAATCCCAACACGAACCTGTGATAGAAATTGGCAAGGCCTAAGAAGCTTTGAAGGTCAGTGAGTGTGGTTTGAGCTGGCCAGTCACAGATTACCTAGGTCTTGGCTGGATCCACATGCAGACCATGCTGATCCATGATGTAGCCTAGGTACTAGACCCTGTCCATGCCGAAGGAGAATTTTTCAAAGTTGGTATATAACTTGTGCTGCCGCAGGGTGTGCAGAACCTGCTGAATATGATGCAAGTGTTATGCTCAAGTCTTGTTGTATATGAGGATCTCATCCAGATACACCACTACAAAAGTATTGGTTAAAGGTCACAGGATATTTTCCACCATCCTCATGAAATGTTTTGGACCATTTTCAAACCAAAGGGTATGACCAGCCATTCAAAAATACCTTCTTTTGACTTGAAGGTGGTCTTCCATACATCTGTTTGTTCTATGGGGACCTGGTGGTAGCAAGAATTCAGATCAATCTTATTGAAGTATTTTCCCCCCTTGATATGATCAAGGATATCGTCGATTCTGGGAATCGGTTACCGGTTCATGACTTTGATTTTATTTAGGGCTCGGTAATCAATGCAGAGTTGCTAGGTCTAGTCTTTCTTCTGCACCAACATGATTGGGCTCCCACATGGTGATGAGCTGGGACGGATGTGCCCCTTGTGGAATAGTTCTCGGATCTGTCACTTTATATACCCATTCTATAATAGAGAGAAATGGTATACTATCCCATTGGGCAGCAGTGTGTCGGGGGTCAAATTGATGGGATGCTTCACCTGACAGTGTAGAGGTACCCTGATAGGTGAGGAGAATATATATTTTTATTCTTCCACGACCTTGTCCAATTTCATCTTCTGTGTGGAGAGGTCATCTGCAAGGGCCTTGTATGTGGCTGCAATATTTTTCTCACTCTGAGAGCGAATCATTAAGAAGACAAACTTCCTGGTCTGAGAGATGACCTTCTTACATTGCTTGGTAGAGATAAAGGAAATAACACTAGGTGGGACTGCCTCGGGTATCTTGTATAATTTCCTGTTCAAAGTAATAATAGCACTGTGAGGCCTAGACTCATATACAACATGACATTTCCATAAATAAGGTTGGCCCAAAAGAACATTACAAACTTATATAGGAACAACATCACACAATACCTCATCTTTGAAGGGCTTGATTCCGTAAGACATGAGACGTTGTTGGCTGACATGAAGATTGCTTCCTTGGCGGAGTCATCCAATGGTGTAGGGTTGTGGGTGCGGTGTTATCAGAAAGTGTTGCATCCCTTTCATCACCTTTCGTCCCATGGGAATTTTTGCTTTGTGGCTTCAAATTTGCATAGACTACGTCACCAATTCCATTCGTGAATTTGTTCAGCGATGTGTGTGGTGAAGGTTTGTTTAAAATCTGAGAGTAGTTTGAGACCATTGTCATGATGGATTGGTAGTTGAAAGAAGGTCTAAAATGATTTGGCCAAAGATTCAAAGGTCACATGGGACCTAGATTTTTCTTCTACACACCACTTGGCTCATGGGCCAGTGAGTGTGCGTTGAAATAATCTCAAGCGGACGGAGTCGTCCATGATGCTATTTGAAGAGCAACATAAGTGAAAGGTCATGATATGGTTGGTCGGGTCGTCACCCGCTTTTCCCTCAAATTTGGGGATGTCTGAAGGGAGTTTGGTAGGCATTGTAGGCCATGTGAGGTCATGCAATATAGGATCATTGGTGAGTTTAGTCAAATCCATTATGTTGAGGGAAGCCAAGTATGGCATATGGGGTGGTGGGGGAGGATTAATTTTTGTCATGGTAGGAATGTTTTATGTACCTGACCCCTGAGGAGGGTTAGTTCCAACCATGCTGTGAGTGATTTGTGTACCTGACCCATGAGGGGGGTTAGGTGGGGTTGTACTTCCCCCTTGGGAAGAAGTTTCCCCCCCCGCTTATGTGTGAAGGAGAGTGAGAAAACAGTGGACCCCTTGGGAAGAAGTTCCCCCCCCTGCTTCTGTGTGAAGGAGAGCGAGAAGACGGTGGAACTTGGCAAGTGGACCCAAGTAAAGTGGAACCAAGCAAAGTGGATCCCAAGACAGTAGCACTCACAGGGGTGTGAGAAGGTGGAGTCGATGAGTTGGCAAGACTATGAACTCCTCCTAGAATAGGAGGGAGATTTAGCAAGCGTCTGGAACGACGAGGATACTGTGGGTCCCCTGTGATGTACGACTAGCAAAGTGGGTATGTGCAAATGGTGATGAGAGAAATAAATGAACAAGAGTCTTTGTTATAATTTTTTGAACCTTCACAATATATCTTACAATGACATGTAATCATAAGAGAATCATACATAAATCAATTGATATAGAAGCATACATGTGGATAGGTGGATTTTTTCTACATGGGAGAATAAATACAACAAATGCTCATGTCCTAAGAGATGTAACATCTTTCCTCTCAAATAGCACTGAACCTTCCAATAACACTTGACAGTGGGGTCTGAAGCCATCAGAAGAGAAGCTAGTAAAGGATGAAGTAATCAGTTATAATGAGGGGTAGAGGGTGCATATCCTGAAAGAGATGGCGATATTTCCCAATAGCCACACAAAATCCGATCAAGGTGCAATTGCAGCCCACAATTGCCACCTGGGTAGATGTCCTAAAATTTGGTCACTAGGTACCTCAGTCAAAGTGTGGAATTTATATTTTCGGCCTAAGAAATGGGTCATGAGCTAGATCTCGTCCAAGAGGTGGGTGCCTCAAGGGGGGACGCACAGAACGACTAGACCTTGGGCTTCAACCCTTCCCAGGTATCTCCCTGCCTTATGGTGTAGGAAGACTTGACTTGGAGGATTTAAAGTTTCCTATTTGACAACTTCTATTGTTTGAAGATGTGAGAACCAGATGACGGGGAGTTATTTGGATGCCTATCCCTGAGATCCTACCTAGACTAAAAAAATTATTTTGGCACCTCCTGTGGAGGAAAACTTAGTGAGTTTTTAGAAAAACTTTAGATGTGGTTGTTTGAGAGATTGGGGGTGTGAACCAATCTCGTTGAAATTAAATGGGATTGGATAGTTTCATCAAGAAAAGGGTGGGGTTTTTCGGAATCCCTTTGGAGGAAACATACTTCAACCTCCACGTTTTGAGATGAAAACTATGTGAGTGAGTAGTGACTTTGTGTTTGAACAAGAGAAAGTGCGCCAATTTTTTTAATAAGTTAGGTGTCACCTTGTTGCATGTGGACTTCGTGTGGTCCTTACAAGTATTGATTACCTAATTTACTAAATGCCATTGGTACAACCTTGTGAAATTTTAAAGTCCCTAGAGAACTAGCATGTGGACATATGGGTCCTTGCCAATCCTTTAACTCCCTAGTGTCATTTAATATAAGAAAGCTTTGACAACTATCATAAGATTGTGGACATGTGAGCATGTATGGCCCCGTTACAAAACCTTTAAATTTCCCTAGTGATTTGATCTAAGAAAGTAAATTCAAAACTATCCTATCTTTGTAGCATGTGGGCATGTATGGGCCTGTTACAATTTTAAGATGTGTTTGAAAAGAAACTAAGAGGATTCCTAAGGGGGCTGTTGTCCTCTCCTAAATATTTTGTCTTTAAGGGAGATGAAATGTTCCCTCAATCATTTTTTCTGATTCTCAAGATCACTTTATGGCGTGAGAGAAGAGCATACTCAAAAAATGACATTCAATTTCTGGTCCCAATGCAAGTGTTTATATATGTGATATAGAATGATTTGAACTTATCTTTAATCAAAGAAAGCCATCCATGTGGCAAAATGAAAGAAAAAGGAGGATAAATATGTATTTTAACCCCCTAAGTGCCTATGTTTTGACTAGCCCTTCATGTGGAAAGGGAATCTAAGTGTGGTGCATATTACAATCTGCATAGAATCAAACTTAAGAAGGCTATGGGACTCCAACAGATCACATAAACCCTTACAATGTATGATTTTCTAGATAGATGCATGGGTCGCAGAGTAGACAGAGGTGCATTGGGCGCCAATGTGCAAATTAAAATGAATTTTTGGCACAGTGTGTAGAATGCGCTGAGAAACACAGTGGGTTTGGCGTGCATGCTCAGAAGACGGCCCGTGGGTTAAAAAACCCACACACTTTCTGTTACATGACCGTGAAGGAAATTTCATATGAAATTCTTTCAAATCATCTCTGAATTTAGCTTTTTGCAGGCAGGCATGGGCTGTTTATGGTTCCTACAAGTTAAACAAACCAAAATTAAGTTCTCAAATAACCCAAATGGGGGGTAAATTGATACCAATCCCCAACAAAGTTGTCAATCTGTTGCGTCCCTTTCGTCACTTAGATGAGAAAAATAAGGATGCTTACAAGTCCAGTTGGGTTAGCTAGACAAGATAGTAGTGAATGCAAGAGTTAGAAACATCAAGAATAAGAAATAAACAAAGAACTAAAACTAATAACAATAAAATAAAATAAACTAGAGTGCATAAGGGAAATAGAACAAAAGTAAGAAACATTCATGCCACCAATGGATAAGTTGTATTAGTGGGAAAACACGAAAGAGAAAGGGAGATTTATGGGTCCCCTCTTCCTCCAAGGGAGGGCTCTTGAACCCCCAATGATTGAGCTCTTCTTACAAATAACAAACTTGAAGGAAATGGTGAAGAAATACAAAGCTCATTCACTTAAGAGGTGTTATGAATGGCTAAATGAGATGGTGCTTGTATTCTCTTGATGAGAAAAGAGGATTCTCCAAGAGAATATAGGTAGCATAACAATACAAATGAATTCCTTGAAAATATAGTGTACCCATGGCCTCTTTTTATAGAAAATCTTTGAGGCATTATTCAACCAGTATTTTGTGTGAACAAGGGGCTCTTTAGGGCACCCTTAGGTCTTTGACTAGCCCCCCACTCGGATTCAGCTCGGATTTGGGTGTCAAATTGACTTGGGAGATGAACTAGAAGTGGGTGGAAGACCAACCAAAATGATAAATGCACCATTATGAGGTGTGCACGGATTTTTTCATCCACAGTTGTGCATTAGACACATATGCGCTTTTTCGACGTTATTCGACTATCGCACATGCACGCGCTACCTTTGTATCTTTAGTGCATGCTGATTTTTTAACTAGTTGTATAGTTTTGTGCCCTTTGGAAATGCATTTTATGGGCCATGGATGAACTAATGAGTGTTTGAATATGCTAGATTCCTATAACCATTTGCGGACGAAATTCTAGTGATAACAGCAATCCTAGTTGCTTGAATACCTCTTCTGATATGAGGTTCTTCTGGCTATGACTATCAATGATAAAGTGCATAAGGTTTCCTTTTATCCACATCTATGAATGAAAGAGGCGATCACCTTCTTTTGGCTCATTTGGCTCACCTGGATGGACCTTGGTGGTAGCAACGGTGGCACTGGATTCCATGTCAATGACCTATCTCCCCCTTTTTGGTTTTGACTCAGAGTCATAACCCGCATCTTATTCAGAGTCTTTCACCTCATCCACTAGTGATTGCTTAGAGAAGAAATCAATACTATTATGCCAGGGGCTCTTATGGAAGTTGTATCACTTCCCAATATCTTTATTTGTCTTTTCGATGTCCTTCTTTTCTTGCGTCCTAGACTAGTTTTCCCGGGGCTTCCCGTATTTTATCTGTCCTTTGTTCTATGGGTTGGGGATTCCTTTTAATTTCTTATGATGTGATGGGTTCTCAGGCCCAAATTGTCGTGCCTTTTTTTTATTCTTTTGCTCGATTTTGACGACATATCGATAGGCCATACCCAAGGATGAGATTTCTAAAAACTCCATTTTGGCTTGGATGTATCTATGCATACCACCACGATACTTGGGCACCAGATGTCGCTCATAATATTTGATACCCATCTTGGTGTGCAAGGTATGGAAGATATTTGTGAACTATGACATTTCTCGATCTCTTTCTTGCCTCAGTGTGGTCCATTTTGTATACAGTTTCTCATAACTTCTGATAGGGTAGTATTGTTCCTTAATAGTGTCCCTGAAGTAATCCCAGGTGACCACGAATGTAAATAATGAGGGTTCCTATGTTTCCTTTTTCTCACAAAAAGTTTCCCACCAATCTTTGACATGGGGAACGACTTTTAGGAGCGCAAACATAATATTTTCTCGATTCGAAAAGCTATGGACAAAAAAATACCCTTCTAGCAGATTTAACCATTTGTCTACAACATCTGTGTCTATTTGACCTTAAAATATGGTAATATAAAAGTTGATTTGTACCTTGAAGGGGGAGACTCCTCCGTTCGAGGAAGATGCATCACCTGTTGGTAGCTTCCAAAGGATTTGCACAAAACTATTCAACATTTCATTCCTCTGTTGCGTGAGGGATTCCTTGAGCAATATTTTGAAAGGATCTCCTGTCCCATTGTATTTATTTTCTCCCACCACGAGAGTTTGCTTGGGCATGCGATATATTTTTTCCTCAAGAGAGACAAGATCGAGACCTAATTATTTCTACTTTGACCTCATTGGGGACATGAATTAAGAATGATAAGGAGTAGACCGCTCTAATACCACTGATCCAGATTTTATGAGAAGAAATAAATTAATACAGATTATTATTATTCTTAACACATAAACACAAGGATAAAAAATATACAATAACAAAGATATAGTAAAACGAGTTTCTATTCAATAAGAAAATGTGTTGAAACTATAAAATGTAGCGGAAAACAAGATTGCTAGGATGGCAGCGGCTTATCTCTGAGAAGAGATGTGACGACTGCAATCATTTGAAAGAAAATGGTTACAATGAGGCTCTCCAAGACTTTTTACAATAAAAAGGAATTCAAAAACCCTAAACATCCAAAAACCTAACCCTAGGATATGAAGTGCCAAAAGTCATGTGGGATCCATTGGGGTAAGTTAGTACATCAACTTCTCAGGGTCGTAACTTTTGCATATGACATCCATTTTAGGAATACACATGTTTATATAAGAATCTAACTCCGTCTATAGTTGTATTGTGTTGAACCCTAAAAACATTGCTTAGGGCCTCAAAACAACCCTGAAATTCAGGGACCAGAAAAATCGTAAAGAACTGCCAAACTGGAAAAATGCCAAAATGAGCCAGTCAGAATAGGTGGGAGGCCACCGACATCCATCTGGATCAACAATGATCCTATGTTCCTAAATATCAAGAGAGGTAGAATTCATATAATCCACAAACATAAGGAGTAACAAAGCACAAGGAATTAAGAGCTCAGGAGGGTTAGTGACTAAAGATCAGTGCATAAAAGAATGAACAAACGTTAATCAAAGATCAAAAGAGATGGCACATTTAAAGTAATACATGATATAGAGTTTTTCAAGTGAAGAAATCCTTTTGTAAAGTATTGAGTTAGATGAGCCGTTCATTCTTAGTTCGGGACAATCCAGGATCGCTAGATCAAGGTGAAGTTAGAGACTGGGAAGGATTAAATATCAACCGTCAGAACTGGAGCAGTAGAATTATGGACAGTTGGATCAAGATTGAATCATAGATCGAGAGAGATTAATAAGAGCCATAAAATTTTGTGGAATAAATTCAAGTGAGCTCTCAATCGTTAGATCAGTTCAGGATCTAGCTTGATTGTCAGATAGAACCAAGTAGAAGGACAGGATAAGCAGACCCCATAAGACACAAAGTCTTGAAAGCCCCGAAGTCCCAAAGTAAATAAGGGCCATCATATCTAGGATATGCATGGTGAACATTGGATGAGGATAGGTAGATCCAATGGTGTTCAACTCTGGTGTTGATCACTCTAACAAAAAGGATTCTAAAATAGTTAAGTTTACCCGAAGGCCGAAGCCCCGAAGTCGCGAACTCCCGTCGACCATCGGATCAGAGGAAGAACATGAAATCCCATCAACCGTCGATATGGAGTGAAAATATTGAAACCGTCAGATCATGCTAGGGAAGAATATGGTCATCTATGGCTTTGACCTACTCTGAAAATAAGCAAATCATATAAACCAAAAACTACCGAACCCTGGAGTTCCAGAATAAAGAGAAGTTGTCAATCAAGATAAGAAAATATCTACGGTGATAGATCTATTCGACACTTCGGTAATGATCGAAGGATGGTATAAAAGTGCCAAAAATCTCGAATCCATGAAGTATTGAAGCCACAAAGTGTAAATATATGATCCAAGAGGGAGACACGTGGCCCAATCAGATGGTGAAAAGTGTCAAGGTCTAGTTGGCACTTTAGGTATATGAAAGTCATAAATCAGGGTGCCACGTGGTAGCCACTCAACCAGTTCTACGTCAATATTGACATCAACAAGCCGAATCACTCTGAGACTACATCATCCAGGGATATCCGGTTCTCCTAAAATATCAGAAACACCGAAGGCCGAAGTGACAAATTAACATTTGGTCATTGATATAAGATCCTATAGAATATTTCTTGATCATTCGATCAAGTATAGTGGAAGGATATAGTAAGTGTGAATCATGAAGTAATGTTAACCGTTGATCTACTTCAAGAGAATTCTCGACCGTTGATCAAGCATAGTGGAAGGATAGCGTAAGTGGAGGTGTTAACCAACAACAAGCAGTCACCATAGATATATGACTTATTCTGTAGTAGACACTCCAGAGGGATTGAACTACTTTATATTTTGAGTAGCCCGAAGTCCCAGAGTCATGAATAGCTGAATACCAGGAGAGGAGGAGCTCCATTGTGCCTAATTCTACGGTCCTATCTCCTGGACATGTGAAGGTTATCAAGTAGGGAGTGCTGATACAAACTTCTCTTGTTATGATATAATGAGTCGATTCATATCCGTGATCAACTCATGTAGAAAGAATTCAAATCAAGATTGTTCTTATAATTAAGGGAAAGATTATCTATGTTAAATTAAATAAAGAGATGCAATGGTTTATGTCAAAAGACATAATGGTTCAATCCTATACTTATTGTAATACTATATAAACTAGAAGTAGTAGTGAATCTCAGTGTATCTTAATGGATTATATATATAATGGATTGAATGGAAGTTCATTCTATCAGGTTGGTGCATGTTTACATGTTGAGTCTTGTTATGAGGGTTGGATTCCTCATTTCGCAGTTGGATTGGAGAACTAAAAGATGGGTCTTGTATCAGAGAGTTGGATCTCTCATATTTAGTTGAAGATTAAGATATTAAAAGATTTGTTTCATTTGTATTCATTCAAGTTAAATAAATAAAAGAAAGAAATTTTATCTACTTCATACAATTTTTGTTACACATGTTTATGAATAACTAATTGAGTTGCATATATCTTATTCAGTTAATTCAATTAATCTATGAAAGTGCGAAAAGCAGTCAAAATTTCCAGACACTGATTCACCCCCCCCCCCCCTTCTTATTCAATTCAATTAATCTATGAAAGTGCTAAAAGAACAAAATGCATTAATCGATTCACCCTTGTCACAGGTTTCAAAATGAAATAGGGTACCTCCAATTCTTATTAGTATTATTTAAAATTATTTGGTACCCTTATCATATTATTATTATTATTTAATTTATTTACTTGAAAATCCTCCTATTAACTAACTAGTTGTTAGTTAATGAGTTAACTAAAAGTGGTTGAATGATTCAACTACCCTAGAGATATTTAAAGGATTAAGCTGGAAAAAGTAAAGGGGGAGGAAACATTTCTATGATAAGGTTTACTCTGAATACCAAGTGAGATATCATTACTACTTCATTCATTTTCTGATTTCTAAAGCTAAGAGACTTTTGTGATAGCAGGGTTTGTTGAAGGTGATGATAAGCAGGACCAAGAGGCATTGATTTATGATATGCTTCCAAGTTGATTATCTGTTTGATAGTGTATATATTTATCTCGGTTTCTAGATTAGTTTTCAGTACCGATTATAAATCTTGTGTAGAGTCACAACAAAGGAAAACTGTGGTAGTAGGCTTATTAGTCTTGGTATGATTTGAAGGAATCAATGGTCTATGTGTGTGTTACCTTAGGTTGCTAGACTTTCTCCTGGTCCATACTTTTGAAGTATGTGAAGTGTATTGGATGATTTCAGAATGAATGAATAAAATATTGGATGTTTTTGCGACTCATCGTGGTCTTTCTTGTTATATTAGATTTATATTATGTTGCTTCATGTTTAAATTTTTTTATATAAAATCACAATTTTTTTTATTGCACTTTGATACAGAATAAAAAATCAGCAATTAGTCTCATAGATTTATAACTTAGAGGTTAACTGAATCTATAGTAAGACTTTAAACTAGGGTAATAATCCTGCCTATCTTGTTTGAGCCAGATAAGATTCGAAAAATGTTGTGAAGAGAACTTCCATATATTTTACTCAACAACATGTAATATAATTCCATCTCCATTTGTTAACTGCAACCATCATGTAATGATTTCCTAGTGGTATTATATAAATGAATACAACATTAATGCATCAGATCTCATCAAAACTCCACAGCTAAGCGTGCTTGGGATATAGTAGCATTGGGATGGGTGACCTCTTGAGAAGTCTTAATTTTTTACATGCCCATGGAATTTTGTAAACTTAGACCAATTTATCCCACATGTATCATGGGGATTATTTTCCTCTCAATATCTCATATATAATTTAGGTGAAGGAGATCATTGAGAAGGAAATGGAGTGTAATGTAATGCTTATTGCAAATGAGCGTAGCTGACATCTCTTTCTCTTCAAAGATAAGCTACCACCATTCTATCCAGTTTGTGTTATACAATTTTCATTAATACAAGCTGGGTTTAACTGTATTTCTATGTTCTCTACTATATTTTCATTTGTATGTCATTTTGTTCCCAACATAATCCAGATCATTAGTATCATAGGATCCTTCTCCTTGTTATTTCTTAGTGCATGTCCCTGATGAGGTAAGGGTATAGAGATTGAGGTCCCGAGCTAGTTTCTCTTGGGGACAACCCATCTCACCATCCTAAGAGACCTCCCATGGAAGAATAAAATAGATATGACAAAACAAGAGATTCTTTCAATATTTTTCTCGAGGAAGCCATTGCGTGACAAAGGAACAAGATGATGGAAAAATTCACTCATATCCTAAAACAACTATCAATGGCGACCGAACCATCTTTGAAAAGAAACCATTTTAGAGGTACAAATCCCTTCAAGGTATAAGTTAATTTTGATATTCCCTTATTTGAAGGCCAGATAGATGTATATACTCTAGAGAAATGGTTGAATCTACTAAAATTTTATTACTCTATCCTAAAAAAAATTGATGGCGAAAAGATTATCTTCCCTCTCCTTAAATCCCTTCCCCATGTCAAATATTGGTGGGAAGTTTACTGTGAGAGGCACATTGTGGATGAATCTATGTCATTCGAGAGAGAACCCACCTAAGAGACCTTTCTTGATCCCATGAAGGAGGATTTCTACCCTGTGGCAAGCTATGATGAATAGTATATGAGATGGACAACTTTGTGACAGTGAGGAGACATACTAGATAGTGCCAAAGTATACTGACATCTTCCATACCCTGGGTTCAAAGATGAGTATTTGAGATTTAGAGAAACACCTAGTTATAAAGTACTGCAGTGGCCTACATAGGTACATCCAAACAAACATGGATTTCTTGGACATATCCTCACTGGGAGATGCTTATCGATATGTTATCAAAATCGAGAAAAACTTTAAGCCACAAAATAAGGAGTTCATGTTTGTAAATATGAAATAACAAAAGTATGCGAAAGGTGGCCCTAACACATATAAGAAGGGACAGAGCAAGGAATGCCAACCTCGATATATCTATTCCAAGCCACAGGAAAATAAGGGTAACATGAAAATGAAGAAGGACACTATAAAGTGGTGTGATTTCTGACAAAATATCCTCACACAACACTAATGAATTCCACTCAAAACAATCATTGTTGGCCAAGCTTAAAGAAAACGAGTTTGACCCCAACTTAGACTCTGACTCAGACTAGGGAAAGGGAAATGATATCATCATTGTGGAACCTAGATCTATCATCACAACCACAAATATCCAACTAGAAGAACCAAAGGAGCTTGAGGAGGGGGAGTGTCGCTTCCACTCATAGATGTGGGTGAAGGGGACCCCAATGAAATTTATCATTGATTATAGGAGTCAAAAGAAATTGATATTAGTTGAGGTCGTCAAGAGACTAAAGTTGTTGAAAATGATACACCCCCAACTGTATACCATCATATGGTTGAGTTGGGGACAATAAATTTTCATTAGACAACAATGTCAGTACTTGTCCTACAACATCAATCCCTTCAAAGATCGGGTATTATGTGATGTTTCCCCACTTGAAGTTTGTGATGTTCTTTTAGGAAAACCATATATGTTTAAACATCACACTCTTTATGAGTATTTCCATCGTAGTGTCATTGTTACTCTAGGGGGTCATATCTACATGATACCAAAAGTAGTTTCGACTACTACCATTTCATTGATTTTGGCCAAACAATGCCACAAAGTAATCTCTTAGAACACAAAATTTTCCCTATTGATGATTTGGTTAAAAGGTGAATAGAAGGTCACTGTGACCACCATAACTTCGACCCAAGACATTTCTATATAGATGAAGTAGGCCAAAAATATAGTAGAGGACCACAAGATATTTTTTCTTCACCTATGGGGGTGTCTTTGCAGTTCCAAGTTAAGAATTTCATTGACTTGGTGCTCAATGTTGATCCTTTACCCAATGGTCCAATTTGCAGGCACTCCCTTCTGGAGAATGAGGAAATAAAGTGTCAAATTCATGAGCTCATCCAAAAGGGCCACACTCAACCTAGATCCTCACCTTGTGGGATCCCAATTGTGTTGGTTCAGAAGAAGGATCCATATGTTCTGTTGACACTCAGAACTAAAATGGGTTGCAACAAATCAATCCCGAGGCAACCTCGAACCACTTTGGATTAGAAACTTCCCTCTTCCAACCCGAGAGGCATCTCTCAAAAAATGTCACAATAGGAGTTTAAATAGCATGAAAAAGGTGGGAAGATTTATGGGTGAATGATGGTCTTGGATTTTTGGAGTTTGGGGGTTAAACCAGGGAAATGGTCCATTGGGCATGGAGTTAAATGAAAACTGAGAAAAAGAGACAATAGCAGAGATCAAATAACTTGCAGAAAGTGAGGCAAAGTAAGTCTATGTTTCAGCGCTTCGATAAATCATGATGCGATAGCAGAAAGAAAAAGGAAAGGCCGACGAAGCAGAGGATATATGCAGAATTTTGAAAATGCAGATTGGTCTTACACCGTTGATAGCTAGTGCAGATGAAAGACAATAAACAATTACAGAAAACCCAAATCCATTCGTTATAGTAGTGGTCGTACTAAAGTATAACGAAGCACATCGGTTAGAAGAAAACAAAATGTAATGCAGTCGTGACGGATTAAGGAAGACATAAAGATATGGTAAAGACAATTTCAACTGTGAGTAAGGAACATATAAATGCAGTCCAAACAGATTTAACACAACTAAAAAGAAGAAAAACATGTTGAAAGAAATCGACCGTGATGAATCTCACAGTCGCAAGTAAAAAATATTGTTTATTACTCCATTAATGGCTTACAAAATCTCAGCAATTACAATAGGAACCCTCTTCACAGAGGTTTTCCCCCCAGTGTTGTGCTCATGCGCCCCCTTTTGATGTTACATCTATCATTATTTTTAAAAAGGAAAAAATAAAACTCTTGGCATTCCAGGAATCTGAAACGGTTCCTCTTCATGGGATCTGCGAACGCCAAGCGTGTCTACCAGAAGCTCTGCTGTCCCAAACATTGGTGTGCACTGGCAAAATGTTGCCACTCTTATCAGTAGTGTTTTTTTTATTATGATTGTTAGAAAATAACTGAGTATGGTGGCACTTCTGAACAACTACAAAAGTCACAGGAGGTTGATAATTTGGGTAAAGTGATGCACAGACCTGCGGATTACATCTAATTCATATAAGAGTACTTGATAAAACTAGCAACCAATCACACCATCTCTGTAAAATATAATTCTTAAAGGCTTATGTCCCGTAGCTTTTCGAAAAGAAATTAAGAGCTCCCTTATCCTGCCACCAAATACAGTGCCCCTCATAGGATCCTGCCAGGTCTTAAATAAATCTTGGATCAGCTCTGGCCGGTGTGCCTAAGCACATACTAAGCCTGCATACTTCGTGACTTCTGGCCAATCTTGAGATGCAAAAACAACTGCTATGGATGGACTGGAATCCTCTCCATTCTCTGGATGAGTTATGTCTTCTCCAAAAATTATGGTCGGTGTATTGCCAACTAAAGGTATTTTGCAGCTTAAACTACCAGACTCGCAATATCAGCTTCTGTTGTCTTGGCAATTGCAGGAGGCTCACTTGCACCCGCTGCAGCAAAAACTCTTTTTTAATCCTTCTGTCCAATCTCCCACAATGGATCGTCCAGCAAAGAGATCAACGTTATCATCAAACTCGGACAATCTTCTCCCACGCTCAAGTAACGTTGGCGCTATCACTGACACAATCATATTCAGGATTACTCCAATCTTCCAGTGCATGCACAATTCCTCCAACATGCCATGCGCTCATTGTTATACGAATAAGTTGAGCTCGCGATTTGCTCCATGATTTGCTCCGCTATTTGCTCCTTTGATTGAGCAAATCGCTTCTTTGATTGTTTAGTTAACTACAAGTGTTTGGTTTCTTGTTTTCATCACTGTGTTAGACTGTTAGCCACTTCGTTATTTACGAAGCAATTCCTGCATGTAATTTCCTTTAAATATCAATTCAATAATGAGATCATAGCGTGGTGTTTATGCATTCTATTCTGCGGCTCTGTCAAAATCGTTTTCTGTATTCTCTGTTCCTGCAATTCGTTT
>SNQJ01S0037274.1:0-17467 GCA_010110895.2 Picea sitchensis
CTTAGTTCAGATTTCATGAGGTGAGGACTCAATTTGAAAAAATTTCAATGTTGGTCACTGGGAGTGTTAGGGACGTAACCTCCCTAACCCCTCACGTAGGTAGAATAATATATTTTCCATGAAATAAAGGCCAATATTAATAATTCCTACTAATAAGGAAGAATAAGTCAAATGTAAGAAGACCTAATAAAATATTTTGTTTCTAGAAGATCTTCCTCTAGATTGTTATTTTGGTAGATAGATTTAGTATAAATAGGAGTCGAGGGAATGATAAGTTTTTGTCTTGAGAATTATTGTAATAGAGCATTGCTCTGTTGGAGGTTTCCCCCTCGAGGAGGCAAGTGACCCATAATTTTATTCATCGCCGCATTTCCCAAGAAACTAATTTCTATATCTGAGCATTCAACAACTTTCAAATCATGATTGCCAATGGCGGGTCCATGAAATGTGGGGGGAGTTGTGAAAATTTTTGTCTCCAAATTGGTGAGTACCACATGAAATCTCATATGTTTGCTATCGACATGGGTGGTTGTAACATTGTGTTGGGTGTCGAATGGTTAAGAGCTTTGGGCCCCATTCTCATGGATTTTAAGGAATTAACCATGCAATTCAACCAGGAGGGCCAACATTACAAGTTCCAAGGAATCACAACAAGTTCCCCTGATATCATCAATTCCCATCGCATGGAAAAGATCTTCAAAAAAGGTCATTTTGACATTATTGCACAACTCCATTCCATTCACGCCACTAAAACACCCTCTGTGCCTCCTAACCTCCAATCCATCCTCTCCAAACATCAAGTTGTTTTTTCCACTCCCCAGGGACTTCCTCCTTCCTATGGTGTTCATGATAATTCCATTCCCCTCGTCCCGAGAAGCATTCCTCCCAATGTTCATCCCTATCATCATCCCTTTGCCCAAAAAAATGAAATTTAGAAAATTGTTCAACAATTTCTCACCGCAAGCGTTATTTGTCTTAGTACTAGCCCCTATTCTTCTCCTGTGGTCATGGTAATTAAGAAACAAGGCTCTTGGTGTATGTATCCTAACTTTCACGCCCTCAACAAACTCACCATCAAAGACAAATTTCCCATTATTTTCATTGATGATCTCTTGGACAAATTAAGTGGTGCCCGGTTCTTTACTAAACTTGATCTTCATTTTGGCTACCACCAAATATGTATGAAAGAGACAGACATTCCTAAGACTACATTTCAAACTCATGAGGGCCACTATGGGTTCTTGGTCATGCCTTTTGTCTTGTGTAATGCTCCCTCCACTTTCCAAAGCCTCATGAATCATGTCTTTCGTCCTTTAATCCGTCATTTTGTCTTATTTTTCTTTGATGATATTCTCATCTATAGTAAAACCTGGGCAACCCATCTTTCTCATGTGGATCGATTTCTTCATCTACTCTCTCAGCACCAAATTTTCCTCAAACAATCTAAATGTTTTTTTGGAGCCTCGGAAGTCGACTACTTGGGTCATATTGTTGGCAAGGCATGTGTTAGGGTGGATCCTAAGAAGATTGAAGATATGCAGGATTGGCCTCACCCTAATAATCTCAAAAGATTGCATGGTTTTCTAGGTTTAACATGGTATTATCACAAGTTTGTTAAGAATTATAGAAAGATTGGGGTGCCTCTCATTGCTCTCCTTAAAAATAATTCTTTCACTTGGACTCCAACAACTAATCATTCCTTTCAAGCCTTGAAGGCGACTATGTGCACCATTCTTGTCCTAACCCTTCCTGACTTCACAAAGACCTTTGTCCTAGAATGTGATGCTTCTGGGAGAGGGACTGGAGCAGTCCTTATGCAACATGGCCAACCTTTGGCCTTTACCAACAAAAAACTGTCAGAGCGACATTTAGGCCAATCAATCTATGAAAATGAAACGTTGGCTATTTTTCATGTAGTGGATATCTGGTACCCTTACCTATTGGGGAAACACTTCCAAATTAAGATAGATCACCAAAGCCTCAAGTATTTTCTGGAGCAACATATTTCATCCCCAAAGCAACAAAAATGGGTGACTAAGCTATTTGGATATGATTGTGAAATCATTTACAAGAAAGGCAAAGGCAATGTGGTTGTTGGCGCTCTTTCTAGTAAACATGAAAATGATGGGTCCCTTTTTTCCCTCTCCTTCATTGTATCAGATTGGCTCCAAGTTGTTCACTAGGAATGGTTGCAATATCCCAAAATTTTGTGTCTGATCCAACAATTGCAATCCAATTCTCCAGTTTCCCCAGGGCACTCTTAGTTGTCTATATTTAAGTAAACAGACATAACTTAAATCCACGGTGCTTTATAAGCTTCATGTTACACCCATAGCTGGGCACTCAGGGTTTACCAAAACCTATGATAGGGTCAAACATTCTTTTTTTCTAGGATGGTATCAAACATGGCGTTCGAACTTTTTGGGATAAATGTGATGTCTATCAACACAACAAGGGAGAAAATATCAAAGCCCATGGCACACTACAACCAATTCCAATTCCACCCACTATTTGGAGGGATGTATCTATGGATTTTATTTTTGGCTTACCTAAATCAGGGAATAAGTCAGACATCATGGTGGTAGTTGATCGTCTTTCCATGTATGCTCATTTATGTGCTCTTCAACACCCATTTATCACCTCCACTGTGGCTCAACTTTTCATGGATCATATCTTCATGGCATCCCTCAGTCTATTGTTTCTGACAGAGATCCCACTTTCAATGACAATTTTTGGCAATAATTGTTTAGGCTACAGGTCACCCAATTTCATCTCAGCACCGCCTATCATCCCCAGATTTATGGTCAAATTGAAGTTGTCAATATGTGTTTGGAAACATATTTGAGGTGTTTTTCATCTAATAGGAAAAATCAATGGGGTCGATGGTTACCCCTAGCTGAATGGTGGTACAACACTTATTACCATACAACTACTTGCATGACTCCTTTTGAAGTAGTATATTGACAAAAGCCACATTCAGTTGTCTCATACATGCCTGATAATTTTGATTTTAAGTTACGTTATCCCCCATTCCTAAGGATAACTAAGGAGATGATATATCGAGGCCCTCAGGTTGCATACATGGAATTCTAACCCCATCCACCTCACATTCACTGCATGAATTAGAAAGGTTTCTCCTCAGAGTTCTATCTTCAGGAATCAACCTGGCTCAGGGAAGATTGTGGAATCAATAGTCAAGACTCCTCTCGGATTTCAATCTATTGGGACATTGAGAGAAAAAAAATTGCAATCTCTTCCAAAGTGTTGTGTGTGGTATTCTCTTCAGGTTTGGATTTGGGTCTCCAACATGTCTTCATCAAACAAAATATAAAAGCATGGAAATATGGATGGGCATAACTCCATGTGCTATTCCTATGAGTCATCAGACTTGCAACAATCAATGGATTGTCACAATAATCTTCGGGATGATAACTAGGTGGACATACCCAATTTGAACGATATAATTTCTAGTTTGGAGAAGCATAGAACAACATGCAAAGGTTTCAGAGATAGAGGCTCATCATAAAAATAAATAAATAGAGAAGTTGGAAATTGAATGTGGAATGCTTTATCAAATGGTCCTTGAATTATCTAGGAGCTCGTTTGCAATCTCTCAACCAAATTTATCAATTAGGTTTACTCCAGTCATTCCAAATGACCAAGAAACAATTCAACAAGCCTAAGGAGATTTGGAAATGGAGCAACTGGACCAAGAGCTTCATATACTAGTAGAAATCAAACAAGAGGCTCACAATGGGCATGCCTTTTTTTAGTAAGAGGTTTACATATGTATTGCAAAGTAATTTTGATTTTAGGTTATGTTATCCTCCATTCCTAGGGATAACTAAGGATATGATGTCTTGAGGCCCTCAGGTTGCATACATTGAATACCTAGAGGTAGATGAGAAGTCAAGGGCCCTTATCATACCCACACATCACCATATGATCAATGGCAACAACATACACCACACCCAGATTGATAGCGAGTCTTGTTTCATGAGGTAACAAGTTTGATATTGTGGTAAGTGCCATTTTAGTATTTGAAGCATTTGAACATGTTGCAAAGGATCCTTTATTGATTTTGAAAACATTTGCTTGGAAATTTTATGCCTTTTTCCCTATTTCACCTTGGTGAGTGTCATGGTTTCCTATTAAGAGGCCACCCTCGGGGAAAGGGTTGCTATCAGGGGGTCTTCTTGAAGGGTAATAATACCATTCCCACTCATATTGGACACCACCTTCCATGACTTCTTCCCCTTCATCTCCCCACCTTTTAGTTTTTCGGGCTTATTTACCCAAGAAGGGCATGTACCCTCATTTCATGGGAAGAAGGGGTCATTAGGCTCAAAGGTGTCCTAGCAAAAACATCATGCAATAGAGGCTCGCCCTAGGATCTTGAGAGAAATGAAATGCTTCTAAAAAAAGTAAGGGACCCATAAAATAAATAATTAATTAATCAATAACACTTTCCAAGATAGAGCATTTGTGGGCTATGAATTTCCGTTTTAGTGCCCCTTATTGTCTTCAACTTGGAAAGTCATGCGAACCAAGGTAGAGCATATGTGGGCTATGCATTTCCTTTTTAGTGCCTTAAAAGGGCTTGGAAAAATGTGCCTTAAAAACAAAAAGAGGAAAAGGATGTGACTAGGCCTCAACAAAGGTGCCCATAAATGAGACAATACGAAACCTTGTGTGTCATGAAAAACCGTACCTATAAGTCTAACCCCATCCACCTCACATTCACTACATGACTTAGAAAGGTTTCTCCTTGGGAACATCCCCTACTTGAGGATTGGTTCACCCAATAGGGCATTATGACACCCTTCCCATATCTAAATTTGGAAAATTGTATAAGGTCTTTGAGAATTTGTTTATTTTGAAAAGGGGGGATTTGATGCACATGCTCGGGTGTTTATTTGATTAGATATGGCTTACTTGGAATGACAGGTGAAATTTTGATCATGAAGGCACAAGGTCACTTAGACCTTCATTTGGGGCATGAATCCCACAGGTTGGATGATGCGCCCCTTTATTTTTGGACATATGGATGATGAATGTTTCCTTTGGAGGCATGAGAGGACACATTGGAGAAGGAGAATAGCCCCCCATTTTCCCAACATTTGGCCTTGGAGGCTCAAAACATCATCTCCTAGGGCATGGCATCATACTTGGAGGGATAGGGTTTGGTGGTGTTGGACGATTTGACAATGACTTGGAACATCTAGATGAAGGAAGACCCTTGCACATAAAGATATGGCCTTTGGAGGCCCAACATATCCCTCAAGAACCTCAACATCTTTCTCATTATGATTGCATTCAATATATCATTAACAATGTCATTCAACAATGCATAACATACAACCACAAATACACAGTACACCAAAATTTTATGTGGAAACCCAAATGGGAGAAAACCACATAATTTTTTCTTATATATCAAAATATTACATTCATAGGAAGCACCAAATTCCAAAATTCTCCAGCACCAATTGGAAGGAGGCTCCAACCTAAAGGAAGCTACAACTCCCTAAATTATCCAGCTCCAACTGGAAGGAGGTCCAACCCCCTATTTACAGGCTCCATCCTGAAGGAAGCTACAACTCCCTAGATTCTCCAACTCCGAATGGAAAAAGGCTCCAACCCCCTGATTTATAGGTTCCAACCTGAACGAAGATCCAAATCCCTATATTCTCCAGCTCCAACTTGAAGGAGGCTCCACCCCCTAGTTTACAGACACCAACCTGAAGGAGACTTGGATTCGGGGCTTCTTCATTTGTTTTCAGGGCTTCATCTTTGATAGGCCATATCTCCTTATCTGTGAGGAACCATGTGGCGTACCACCTACTGTTGGAAACAACATGACGAGGAATGTACGTCTATGAGGGTTTTTCATGTAATTTCAATGTCTTTCATCCTATTTTTCCTCAAACAACTTTGATCTTCATGACCACACCTCTAGGGCTTCTTGTAGGATTCTTCAAAGCCTCATCCCGTGAGGGCCATGCTTAAAGCTACGCCATAAGGGGCCCACTTTGGATACTCCTTCAAATACACCCATCACTTATTCCTTAAAATAAACACATCACTTCTAGGGGCTTCTTGGACTTGCTTCAGGGCTTCTTCTAGGGTTGGCATGCCTCTTCTAGGGTTGAAATCAATGAAAACCAACTTTCCAACAATCTCCCCCTTTTGCATTGGTGGCAACACTCATACTCCCCTTGTGACATTGCTCCCAATATTTATCTCCTCGAGTTTCTCTACCCCTTTGACATCAATGGCAAAGGGTAACTCCCCTTGACAATATACTTTCTTTGAACAATATCTCTCTCTCTTCATGCACTCCCCCTATATTCATGCTTTTTATCTTTCTCTTGTGTTTTTTTTCTTTCTCTTCCCCTTTGACATTAAGGGTAACTCCCTCTGTTGATTTCTCTCCCCTTGTCTTCTTTTGCAAGATGTTGTGTAGATCAATTTGGGGCTTCTTGTATATGCTTTCTTTCCTTTCTTCTGATGCTCTTTGTCCATTGGTGCTTCCTGTTATTGTAATCTACTGAGGTGTATGAAAATCATTCATGTTAAGGTTTATTCATCACTTGACTTGAAGTCTTCATGGCTTTTCATATCCACTGAACTGACATTAATGACATAATCATCCAACAATATTCTCTTGATAGTATAACTCTTCCCGGTGGCGTCTCTTTGTCTTGATGTTCCTTTTACTGCTTGCCTTCTTGGTTGGTTTCACTTATCATTACTCCTTACTTCAGAGTCGTATGCTTCACAATGAGTCCATATTCCTTTATGCAATTCCTTCTGATCTCATGCTTTCATCCACTGTCATGCATCTTCTCTAGTTCATGTCAAGTATAGTTTTCTATACCAGTCAATCATCTATGTCCATATGTCATAACAAATATCCATGACTCTGCTACACAACTGCACACATTGTTGACTAATCTTCCACTTCATTGTTATGAGATATTCTTCAAATCTGTTGTAATTGATCACTGCATATTCCTTCTTTTCAAGCTAAATCAAATATGTCTACTAGTCTGCTTTGTCTTCAAATCAAACTCTGCACGTCTTCATGGGGATGAAAAATGCTTCTTAATAAACCAATTTTTCATGAGACATTTTTCACCTTTGTCATCAAGCCATTCTCAATCTTCCTTCCCAAAATTTGCAAACAAACACTTCAAACTGCCTGAAAGATAGTTCTCCGATCTGCAATCGCTGATGCTTAGACTCCCCCTCTTCAATATTCACATTTCTAAGAGTCTCCAAGACATATGGCATAGGACAATGGATGAAGTTGTTATGGTGTGGAGTCATCATTGACATCTTCCTCTTTACCTGTAGATTCATCATGATATCACACTACTGCAAATCGTGAGAGTATGATTTTTGGAAGTTCTTCATTCACCCATTCTTCTTATTTTTTATTTCTTCTCCAAACCTTCTTGTATTTGATATCAATGTTTTCTTTCATGTAAGTATCCATCGTGATTCTCCAACCACGAACTATGTGTCCATAGTTGTGGCATTTGTAACATTCAATATTGTATGGATCCACATAAAAATTTCTTGCATGAACATTTCTTCCATAATCTCTACAATCTACATCTTTATGTCCAAAGTTATTGCAAGTCAAACAATAACCAAAAAAGAAACTTTGATACCTGGAACTAAATTAATTTCTTTGTGATGTATTCCTTCTGAATTCATGCCTTGGTTGATCTTCTCTTTTGTTGTTTCCTTCAAAATGATTGAAGCTTATTCGATACCTAAAGGTAGAAGGTCTTCTTGGATATAACTCTCTTTTGTAATCTTCTCCTTGAGTCTTCTCCATTTCTGGAATGTTTTCCTTTGAGGGCTCACATTCTTCCTTCTTAATAGGGCCCGTTGAAACAAATTCTAATTTTTTTATCCCTAAGACCTAAACTTTCCTTTTTCGAGTTTCGGATTTTCGCAAAGCGCTTTGTTATCTTTCCCAAGCGCCCGGTACCGATTCCCCGAAAAACTTTATTCTTTTAATAATAAAATGTAAAAAACCTAAAGTGTTATAAGAATCCCGACGCATTTTCATAAAGTTATTTTAATCATGATAAGCTTTAAACCTAATGGAGTTAAGATTAACTTTAAAAAGTTTTCGGGATTTGGGGTTTGCTGAGAACATATATGTCAATACATATTGAATCACGAAATCCTGATCCCTGATTTCCTGAAAGAATGAGAGTTAGTTAAAATTATAATTAATTAATTCACTAACACAAAAAGTTAAGGCTTAAGTTAATCATTTCGTGATTTCGGGATTCAGGGTTCAGCGATAACATATCTCTTGTCAACAAGATCCCCGAAATCCCAAAACACGAAATCCCGACCCATAATTTGTGTTAAACTGTTAATCATGTTATATCCTTAATCCTGATTAATTAGTTAACTAAAATGGAATTAAGTCCTAATTTAATCATTTCGCAATTTCAGAAATCGGGATGTAGCGATGACATACTTCTTGTCAACACGATCCCTGAAATCTCGAAACGCTTAATACCAATCAATTATTTTGCTAAAATGAATTTAAGTCCTAATTAATCTTGTCGCGATTTCGCTATTTCGGGAGTCGGGATTCAGTGATAACATACCTCTTGTCAACTCGATCCCCAAAATCCTGAAACACAAAATCTTGACTCTTAATCTGTGATTAGTGCAAATTAACTCTGTTTTGAAAGCATGATTAATGATAATCAATCTTTTTAGGTTTTGTTCACCTTTTGGTCTCTGTTTGAATGAAATGTTCTGATTTTCGAATTCAAAAGCGCCAAAATGCGGCCACTTAAATAAAGAATAACTGGTGATATGTGACACTAATGTGTATCTTAGTAAATATCGAATGCATTAAATGTCTTGAATTCTTGTCAGTTGTGTCAGTCCCGTCATTGTTAAATGAATTAAAACAGAGTTTGAAGGTCTGTGTTTTGCAACATTTTCTATTTCATTCTATCAAGCGCAAGAAGTACTCAGTCAAGCTCATTCACTCCTTTTCTGTGACAGGTTTTCCATCTAACATAAAGTCATGGCACCGAAAAAGGCACCAAAGAAGAGTGAAGATACACAGGAAGGAGATATCATATCTGACACTATGCCACACGCTATAGACTCCATTAAATCTTGGACACAAATCTTTGAACTCCTGGAATTTGAATTCAAGAATTCTCATACTAATTCTGATAATCACTTTTGGGATATAGCAGAATCAGAGCTTCATAAGATCACGGCGCGCCCTCGGCTTTTGGCGTATAACGATATGATCAGTTGGGCACTGGAAAAGGTTGATATTCTGACGAGGAGCATCTTAGATAATCAAGGGGTCATTGTCGGCTTGTTCAAGCCAGAACATATACAATTAATGTATAAGCTCTCACTGAATCCTAAGTACACTTTTAATGCCGAGTTTTTAGCTGAATTTCAAAGGAGGGAGTGTACTGAGGCAGATTGAACTTATCCTGATTTAATTAGAGATTGGTCGAGATGTCCATCAAAGTTTAGGGCCGATAACCATGGGGTTTATGCCACGACATATTTGAATGAATACATGGTCTATGTAGCTATTATGTTGTGTAGATTGTTCGAGAGAAAGGATCCCTTCCATTTTCATGCAGATTGGGTGCCCTTTTTATAAGAAGCTTCAGAAGGATTCATTTTCAACTGGAGTAAGATTATGTCTGATAACTTAGCTCAAGAAGTTTCAAACTACAAAATTAAAAAATCTAAAGGTCAACCAGTGGATTTTTATATGTCAGCATACATTATGGATGCGATTTGCTTTGTGACTCCATTTCCCCTGATGAATTGGAGTTGGAACATAACCTACCCTGATCCCATTCATGAATATCATTCTGCACTTTGGGAAGAAAATGTTAAGGATGTATTTTACGAAATTTGTCATTTCGTAATAATTCCAATGCATAACATGTTTTATGGTTGTGAACCCCCTCACATTTCTGAGTCAGTTTCAGGAAATCTCAAAGCAATAGCCGACTGGTTTATTGATGAGAAATTTTCTTATCTTAGGGTTTATGGGTGCTCAATTCCCCCTCACGCACTTCCAAAATTCCTCCCGGACAGATTGGTATTGAGGGAGGTAGCACATCAAATAGTGAAAGGTGGTATTGGAATAGAGCTAAAAGTAGCTCAAAATAAATTCTGGCCAATCTTCCCTGTGTATGTCGGGAAATTTTCATTATTGAACCTCCGCCATTCTAAAGTAGAGGCTGAAGCATTAGAAGAAATAAAATTGGTAGATATTGAGCACATAAAGCATGACCCTTATCAATTTGTAAGCATACATTTGAGGCACTGTAATTTGAAGGCTTATGAGCACGAAACATCTGTTTATGATGACATTTTCAAGGAGGTTAAAACTTATGAAGAAGTATTGAACAGGGTATAGGCCATGTCACCTGGCTCACAGGTTGGTTTTATGTCATTCCAAAGTCATAGGTGAAGTTGTCTACCAAAGAGTTTGCAGGGTGAATCCATGACCCCTCCTCCAGAGCAGGAAGGGCCTCCCCTAGGCTTTGAAACAAATATACAGGATAAAGAAAATACAAAAGGAAAAATGAAGGAGGGTGAAATGCATTCGCAAGAAGCAGAGGTCCCCCAAACAAAAAAATCAGAAGCATGGAAAGTAAAGGAGTTAGAAACACCTTCAAAAATCCCTGAGAGTTTTCCGAAAAAGGTAGGAGGGATAGCATCTACAAAACTTGGAAGTCCCATTACTTCCTTGACTCCATTACAGTCTACTTATGGAAACCCCCATGAGGGAACTCTATACGTTAGTGATCTTGAGCCTATTTCTAGGGATGAGATTCCTTCATCAAATTATTTTTTTAGTAAAAAGAGGAAGGCAATCCTAAAACAGGAAATACATCCTAGAGGAGATATGATGATTAAAAGGCACAAAATCATTATAGATGGACAAAAACTTAAGGAAGGAGAATTCAATATAGAGATAGCAGGCACAATGGGGGCCTTAACATCAATGAATTTATACTCTGTGGGTAGTTTGACAACTATGGTGGAACAAAAAGACCAAATGATAGCTCATCTACAAGGTCAATTGAAAGAGACCGAAAGAAATATCAGTTGGGGAATAAAAAAGGGTCTAGAACAAGCTAGATTAAATGACATTCAAGAGATTCATAAACTAAAATCAAGATTAGAAGAAGTGAATCAACAAATACAGGTTATTAAGGCACATGTCCTAAAGCAAGAAGAAACAAATAAGCAATTACAAGATAAGATTAGTTCCATTTCAAATCAAGTGGTAGAGCTTGAAATTTTTCAGGCCCAGGTATTGGAAATACATTTGAAGATAGAAGAGGAACAACAGGGAGTGTTTTTTAATCTAGAATTTGTCCAAAATTTCTTTCAGGAAACAAATAAATCCTTGGAGAATATTCTACAGAAAGAAAGAGAAGTGAAAGCAGCTAGAGCAACTTTCCAAAAAGCAGTGGCTCTTTCGACAAAGGAGGATTTCAGGGAAGCTAAAAAATTATCTGTTTCAGAGCAGGTTAAAGGTTATGTAATACTCAAGGTATGGGAGGCAGACTTCACAGAAAACAAAAGAGTAACCAGAGAAGTTAATAACAGATGCCAAGGAATTTTTGACCTTTTAGAAAAAACTTCATTAAACATTGGAAAAGACGACTATTCAGGTTTGTTAGGGGAAATTAACATTGCTAAGCATCAGATTAGATTCAAAGAAGATCTGGAAGAAATGCAGGTGGAGATCCCAAAAATAAAGGTAATCAATGTCACCAAAATCAACAAATGGATAGTGATGTCGAACTTAAAGTTGCAAAATATTAAGTTCACAAGGAAGATAGTTGAAGATCGTCTACCCGAACTAAAGAAAAGATTCTTCATATTCAAGGCAAAAGATATACCAAAATCTCCCAGAGTTTTGGTGAAGTTTTTGGGAAAATGTATTCGCTATCTTGAAGCAGAAGGACAAGGTTCATCAACACAGACATGAGATACTCTTTTGAAGATTTTCATCATTAGAATAATAAAGAAGTTAGAATAGAAATGTAAACGGTTTGAGATTGTTTCATTCATGTAACCGTAGTCTTAGGAAGTTGGTTAATCACCAATGGGAAAAATATTTGATGACGGTGTATAAATAGTTTTTCAGAAGACTGAGAAGGGGGTTTTGGTTTTGGGGAGAGATCCGATTGTATTAAAATAGTTTTCCATCAATTATGATATAAATAATGCAGACAAGATTCTGAATTCTGTCAACTTGAAGCTATGTGTTCTCAAACTCTGTTTACAATTTTTATGTTTTTCTTTCAATGTCCTTCTAATGAATGATCAACTATAAATTTATTTCACACATCTTTTGTAGGTTGAATTCATTTGGTCATCAAATTATTTACAGTTTTTCCTCTGTGATTGCTATCAGCAATTGCAAGACCTATAGGTATTTTGAATGATTATATTTTATATTTCATTAGAAATCTCGTTTTCCTCTTTGTCTCCTGTTACAATATGAGATTCTTTCTTGATTAAAGCCTCATATTTTCACAGCAGTTCTACTTTGTTATTTTACTATTCTTAAAATTGTTTCAAGTACAGGAAACAACCTCAACTGTTATTATGTTATTATTTTGAATTTCAAAACTATTTTTCCTATTTTCATCCCTTAAAAACTAAAGCAATAATTTATCAAATTTTTTCAAAATTAAATAAAATTTTACTCTCCGTGATTGTCCCAAATAACAAACAACCCAACATAGAACCTGGTCTCCAAGATCAAACTAGCATAGCTTTGAACCTTTTTAATACTATTCTACAAACAGCAACTAACCGGGTTGAATTAGAACATTCATGGGCAACTATTGAGAGAGATATTAGCATCCAAGAACAAAGGGAAGCTAGAAAGAGGCAGTTGAGAAACCAACTCTGATTTATGCTTCATTTTGATTCTTACCCTTTAATTACCCTTATCTTTATGGATGCCTTGACGGTATACTTTAAAGCCTTAAAGTATAAACTTAGGAACAACAGGGCCTATGATTATTTCTGCATAATTCTTAGCCTTCTCTTCATTCTTCCTTTCTAGTAACCTGTAACATTTCTCTTCAACTTTCTTCACTGGTGGTGTGAATATTTATCTCTCTTTGATGTTTTTGTTGGTATTGGTATTTGCATCTTCCTTGCATGATCCCTCACCAGTGTATCCAACACCTTTTTTAATGAATGGTGACCTTTGACAGTTGATAATATCTTATAGTACTTGAGAGATCTTCAAGTTCTTGTTGAGCTTGTCAACTTCAACCCTTAATGARACGACTTCTTCTACAAGMTTTTCACAATGTTCTTTATTCTKCATCATTTGGATCTTCATTACTTCTTCCGTTCTATTTGTTTCTTCAAGTTGGGTTTTCAAGGAGATGATTTCTTCTTGAAGTGTTCTTTCTCGTTGACTAAATTTTGCTTCAAKATTGTTTAWGTCCTYAGATATTTCCTTAAGATGATTTGTCAAAATATCTTCCCTCTTCTCTGCTTCCTTTCTTTGTGATACTATTTCAGCTTCCAAACACTCATTTATCTTTTGTTTTTCTTCCCACTGATTTTTGAGAGTTTCTTAAATCACTTTGGCTTCTTCTTGTTGACCCTTTAGATTTATGATAATCTATTGGACTTATTTAGAACCTTTCTCTAGTTTGATCGATTATTCCTTGAATGTGTTAGCCTCATAATCCTAAAAAAATATAGTGTAAGTATTTTCTAGTTTAATTTTTTTAGAAATTAGTTTATTCTAGTTTGTTAGGATAAGGACACCTAACTTCTATGTAAAGGACACCTATCATACTGATGTGATTATGTGATTGGTTGTTCTCCTAGATTTTAGTTTGGAGTTGAGATATATAAACAAACTCCTTCTTCAAGTGAGTTTAAGTAGATTATGAGTCCTCACTTATGCTTGTAATTACACTTTCCTTATTAATAAAATTACATGTTTGAGGACACTTTGTCAACATGGTATCAGAGCCATGGTGAAATTGTGATGGTTTGAGGAAGCAAGGAAAAATTCACAACATCATTCTAGATCTCTTCAAATTCAAGGACAATGGTATTGTGGTATTTTTGTTGTTAGTTCAATAAGGAAAATGTTATTTTGATTACAACAGTTTGTGTTTTGAAAATTTTGATAAGATAAATCATTATTTTTTTCCATTGAAAAAGTTTTGTATCGGATCTATTCTCCTTTTGTTCCCAATAGAGATTATTTTTTTGATCATATCTACTTTGTTTATCAAATATATCAACCATAATTCAAGTAGATGACTCATTTTTGTAAAAAATGCGACAAATCTCCTTATAAAACTGGCAATTTCTTGTGAAGAGTTGTAATTGTTTTAGATCTACTTAAATTCTATCCCAAACTATCTTTTTTTGTTTGAGATCTGCTTGTTTTCATCGCTTAAGTTTACAACTACCATTTGAACAAGAGAAAACCCCCCATGCACTTGTTGCTCAAATTTTCTCATGGTTCAAACTCTGAAAGAAGGACTTGGGGTTTGCAAACCAGAAGTAGACATGTTCTTTGTTGTTGGAATCCATTGAATCTACCATATTATTTTCAGAATTCGCTTGCACCAGTCTTCTACTATTTGAGCCATTGAAACGTTTTATACAAACACCAGAAATGAAGAGTCTCTCACAACGATTGGTCTCCAGCGCAAACACCAACAATGAAGAGTCTCCCACAATGATCTGTCTCCAACACCAAAACCAACAACAAAGAGTCTCCAACAACGATCTGTCTCCAACACTTGTGCACTCCACAAATCTATGAACAATTTTTTTTTCTTGCTCTTGGTACCTATACGATATCTCTTCAAATCTTTGAAATTCTCCTTTAAATTTCTGAATCTATGAGATATGTTTCTTGATCTCCTCCACGAACTTCTCAACAAATTTTATGCACTCATCGATTCAAGAAAGACTACATCTCGCATTTGATCTCATTAACAATTTGTGCCATTGTGATATGCGCCTTAGTTGGACTTTTCGATGCAGTGGTGGGCATGAATAAAAGAACTTCTCTTCATATATTCCCGTGGAAGTTCTTTTGGAATTAACATGCATATAAAACACTTATGCACAAATTTCAAAAACTTATTTTTTTTAAAGTGACATATTATTCTTTATGCTTTACACATACAAAACAAATTCTTGCATAATTTTATGTAGTCACTTTTTGAAATCTTTTGGAGGAAAATATAAGTTTTAAAGAATATTTTGTTAAAATATTCTTTATGAAAACTTTTTGGAGTAATAAGTGAATTTTACTTTAAATGAATTATTTATGTTCTAAGACTTTTGCGACCATTGTTGTGATGAGATAGTTCTTTCGGATTCGTTGCATTGGTTTTTTCATATTCAATGTTTCAGACCAAACCAGTGTGGTCCATCATGAGGAAAAGTATTATGAGATATGAAGGAAAAATGATATAACAAGTGTAAATAAATACCTGAAAAGTTATAAAAACAGGGACCACATCGACATCCCTACATCTTTAAAAAAAAGTTAGATAAGATTTCCTTCTCGTTAATTGCAATCACATCCGCTCAAATTGTCAGATTTTATCAGTTGTATCATGTCCGTACAGGGTCAATATTTGTGTTCACCATTATTGTGATGAGATATTTCTTTCAGATTCATCGCATTGGTTTTTTCATATTCAACGTTTCGGACCAAACCAGTGTGGTCCATCATTAGGAAAAGTATTATGAGATATAAAGGAAAAATGATATAACAAGTGTAAATAAATACCTGGAAATTTATAAAAGCAGGAATCACATCGGCGTCCCTACATCTTTTCAAAAAAATTAAATCATATTTCCTTCTCATTAATTGCAATCGCATCCGCTCAAATTGTCGGATTTTATCAGCTGTATCATGTCCGTACAGGGTCAGTATTTATGTTCACCATTGTTGTGATGAGATAGTTCTTTCGGATTCATCGCATTGGTTTTTTCATATTCGACGTTTCGGACCAAACCAATGTGGTCCATCATCGGGAAAAGTATTATGAGATATGAAGGCAAAATTATATAACTAGTGTAAATAAATACCTGAAAAATTATAAAAACATGAATCACATTGACGTCCCTACATCTTTTAAAAAAAGTTAGATCAGATTTCCTTCTCGTTCATTGCACTCACACCCACCCAAATTGTCGGATTTTATCAAATGTATCCTGTCTGTACAAGGTCAATATTTTTGTTCACCATTGTTGTGATGAGATAGTTCTTTCAGATTCATCGCATTGGTTTTTTCATATTTGACATTTCAGACCAAACCAGTGTGGTCCATCATGAGGAAAAGTATTATGAGATATGAAGGAAAAATTATATAACAAGTGTAAATAAATACCTGAAAAGTTATAAAAATAGGAATCACATCGGCGTCCCTACATCTTTTCAAAAAAGTTAGATCAAATTTCCTTCTTGTTAATTGCAATCGCATCCGCTCAAACTGTCGGGTTTTATCAGTTGTATCATGTATGTACAGGGTCAATATTTATGTTCACCATTGTTGTGATGAGATAGTTCTTTTGGATTCATCGCATTAGTTTTTTCATATTCGACGTTTTGAACCAAACTAGTGTGGTCCATCATCAGGAAAAGTATTATGAGATATGAAGGGAAAATGATATAATAAGTATAAATAAATACCTGAAAAGTTACAAAAACAGGAATCACATCGGCGTCCCTACATCTTTTCAAAAAAGTTAGATCGGATTTCCTTCTCGTTAATTGTAATCGCATCTGCTCAAATTGTCAGATTTTATCAGTTGTATCATGTCCGTACAGGGTTGGTATTTTTGTTCACCATTTTGTATGAAATAGATTTGAGTTGTAAACTTTTATTTGGGTTATGGAAGGCTTTAGTTCAAGGGGGTTAGTGAAGGCTTTAGTTCAACGAGGTACATTTAGTTATTTCTAAAATACTATAAGTCTTGTAAAAGGATCAAATTTCGAAAGTTTCCGTTGTAACCTTGAAGCTTAGAAGTTGAGAAGAGTCTAGTGAAATATTCTCTTAAAGAGTCAACGAGACTTTTAAAGGGTCAAGGCCAAGCCCTTAAAAGTGTTATTTTTGCATGGATTGTGTACTCTTTCTTTCTAGTGCCTTGTGTCTCTCTTTTGGTGTTTTGAGGCTTATTCAGTGTGGTGGTGTGACCATTAACTTGCAATTTTGCAATAAGGCAATCTAACATCATGTCTAAATTAATCAATCTATTCACATAATCATAAAAGTTAGATGGACCCAAGAATTACAAATCTTTGAGTCGGCACATGCAGAACACTTTGATTTATAATGAATTATGGCGTGATATTTGTGATGGTGATACTGCTCCAACTAAGCCAATCAACGCTACTTATTTAGAA
>SNQJ01S0037274.1:24847-37870 GCA_010110895.2 Picea sitchensis
GCCAGGGGATTTTGTGGAAATCGCACCATTTTTCGGTGTCCTTCTTTGTCTTCCCGTGACCCTTATTTTCCTTTGGCTTGGACTGGTTTTCGGGAGACTATTTGTTAGGTTCATCTTTGTCATACTTTGGTATTGCGTATTTGCAGACTTGAACTCCCGTTTGTTCTGGTGCTTAAATTTTTGCTCGATTTTAACAACATATCGATAAGCAGCATCGAGTGATGAGATGTGCAGAAAATCCATTTTAGTTTGAATGTATCTGTGTAAAGCCCCACGGTATTTCAGAACCAAATGTCATTCGGAGTCTTTGATACCCAGCTTGGTGCACAAGGTATGGAAGGTATTGGTGAACTATGGAACTTCTTGGCCCTCTCTTGCTGCAGTGTGGTCCATCTCATGTAATGGTCCTCATAGTTGCCAACAGGGTAATACTGTTCCTTTACCACATCCACAAAAAAATCTCAAGTGGGCTCGACTCCATATATTCCAGACTCCTCTATGGAACTTTTCTCCCAATAAGTTTCCCACGTCCAAAGTTTGACACGGGGAAGAGATTTAAGGAGTGCGAAGGTGATCTTTTCTCTGTCGAAAAAATTGTGAACAGAGAAATAGCATTCTAGCATATTTAACCATTTGTTCAGGGCTTATGCATCTATTTGTCCTTCAAATACAGATATATCAAAATTAACTTGTACCTTGAAAGGTGAGGTGCCTCGAAAGTGGTCGCTTGATGAAGATGTGCCTTTTTCTATCAACATGCATTGAAGGATGTGGGAAAAATTATCCATCATTTTGTCCATCTGTCGTGTGAGAGCTTGCTCAAGAAATAGATTGATAAGATCGCCTGTTGCATTGTTTTTATTTTCTTCTGCCATTGAGGGTTTCTTGGGTGTGCGAGAGTGATTGTCCTCAAAAGAGACAAGCTCGATACCCAACTTGCTATACTTGGACCTCGTCGGGGGCATGCACTAAAAAAAATGATCAAGAACAATCTTCTCTGATTCCACTGATCCAGATTTATTTTTGGCATGAAATGAGAGTGGAGATATAATAAAGAAATGCACAGACATATCGCAGATATTCAATAATATAAAAATAATTTAGTAGGGATGCAACCATAAACACAGATATACAGTAATATATGATTTCTATTAATGAAATAAATGTATAGAGATTGTAAAAATACAGAGTGAAAGACTCGCTAGAATGGTGACATCTTATCTCTGAGATGAGATGTGACGGCTACTCGCATTCGCAAGAAGATGATTACAATGAAGATTTGAAGGCCTATTTACAATAAGCAAAAATTTCAAAAACCATAGACATCCAAAAACCTAACCCTAAGAGATGAAGCGTCAAAAGTCATGTGGGCCCCGTTTGGGTAAGTTAGTACATCAACTTCCCGGGGTCGTAACTTTTGCATACGATCTTCGTTTTAGGCGTATGATAGACTGTTGGAAAAGTATCATCGAGGGAATTCATTTTAGTTGCAATGTTGAAGGAACTTAAATATTGCAAACCTATTTTCCCAAAAAACATCGTTTAGGGCCTCAAAACGGCTCTGAAAGTGAAAACTGCTAAAAATAGTAAATTATCAAAATTGACAGAAAAACGGTTTTTAGACAGTTGGAAAAGGTGGGTGACCACCGATAGTATCTAGATCAATCCTCCCTCCTTAAGAAGCAATGGTCTCCATTTCGTTGAGTGTCTGGGGGAGAGGGAAAAGCGTTTGTTGAATCTACATCTTGATGAGCTACTTGCCTTGTTGGAGAAGGTGTGTTGCTTAGATTTTTTAAGATTGTCACGAACATGTGGTTGAAAGGGTTGGACATTTTTAACAAATATGGATACCTGATATTATTTTGTACAGAAGGAATATTTACACTTTGCTACAATCTTGTCGACCTGCTTCTGTTGGATAGAAGGTGCTTGGGCCGAGGCTGTAGTGGTTGCAATATCTTTTTGTTCACCTTTTGAACAAATTGTGAAGAAGCTAAATTTTGTAGTATGAGATACTACCTTGCGACACTTTTTAGGTGGAACAGTAGTTGGAACTACCTCTGATATTATGTAGAGATGACCCCCCATAGAAACGATGACACTACGGGGTCGATAATCATAAACACCATGATGCTTCCACATATATGGTTGGCCCAAGAGAACATCATAGACATCCAGTGGGGAAACATCACATAATACCTCATCCTTGAAGGGATGGATGTCGTATGACAATTGACACTGTTAGCTGATACAAATATCTTGTCCTTGGCGAAGCCACCCGATGTTGTATGGTTGCGGGTGTGGTGTTGTCGACAATCCCAACTGTTTGATGACCTTTGTTGAGATGAGGTTCTTTTGGCTTCCTCTATCAACAATAAAATGCACCAGGGTCCCCTTCACCCACATCTATGAATGAAAAAGTTACTCCCCCTCTTCAGGATCTGTTGTTTCTTCTGGTTGAATTACTACGGTCGCGACAATAGTAGTGGGGTTTGTGTCAATGATCTGTCCTTTACCAGTATTTTCAGAATCAGATTCTGAATCAGGGTTCAACTCCTTGTTTTTTATTTCAGCCACCAATGATTGTTTTGAGCGACATTCATCGGTGTTGTTTTAGGGGATTTTGTGGAAATCGCACCATTTTTCGGTGTCCTTTGTCTTCTCGTGACCTTTATTTTCCTACAATCTTGTCGACCTGCTTCTGTTGAATAGAAGGTGCTTGGGCTGAGGCTATAGTGGTTGCAGTATCCTTTTGTTCACCTTTTGAACAGATTGTGAAGAAGCTAAATTTTGTAGTATGAGATACTACCTTGTGACACTTTTTAGGTGGAATAGTAGTCAGAACTACCTCTGGTATTCTGTAGAGATTACCCCCCAGAGAAACGAAGACACTGCATGGTCGAGACTCATAAACAACATGGCACTTCCACATATATGGTTGGCCTAAGAGAACATCATAGACATCCAGTGGGACAACATCACATAATACCTCGTCCTTGAAGGGCTGGATGTCGTATGACAATCGACATTGCTAGCTGACACAAAGATCTCATCCTTTGCGAAGCCACCCGATGTTGTATAGTTGTGGGTGTGGTGTTATCGACAATCTCAACTGTTTGATGACCCCTGATGAGATGAGGTTATTTTGGCTTCTTCTATTAACAATAAAATGTAGTAGGGTTCCCTTCACCCACATTTTTGAATGAAAAAGGCGCTCCCCCTCTTCAGGATCTATTGGCTCTTCTGGTTGAATTGTTGTGGTCATGACAATAGTAGTGGGGTCTGTGTCAATGATCTGTCCTTTACCAGTATTTTTAGAATTAGATTATGAATCAGGGTTCAACTCCTTATCTTTGATCTTGGCCACCAATGATTGTTTTGAGTGACATTGATCAACATTGTGCCAAGGGATTTTGTGGAAATCACACCATTTTTTGGTGTCCTTCTTTGTCTTCCCGTGACCCTTCTTTTCATGTGGCTTGGACTGGTTTTTGGGAGACTGTTTGTTAGGTTTGTCTTTGTCATACTTTGGTTGTTGCGTATTTTCATACCTGAACTCTCATTTATTCTAGTGCTTAAATTTCTTCTCGATTTTAACTACATATCGATAAGCAACACCGAGTGATGAGATGTCCAAAAAATCCATTTCAGTTTGGATGTATCTGTGTAGAGCCCCATGGTATTTTAGAACCAAATGTTGTTTGGAGTCTTTGATATCGAGCTTGGTGCGCAAGGTATGGAAGGTATTGGTGAAATCCAGAACTTCTTGGCTCCTCTCTTACCGTAGTGTGGTCCATCTCATGTGTTGGTCCTCATAGTTGCCAATAGGGTAATATTGTTCCTTTACCGCATCCACAAAAAAATCCCAAGTGGGCTCGACCCCATATATTATAGACTCCTTTGTGGAATTTTTCTCCCAGTAAGTTTCCCACCAATGTTTGACATGCGGGAGAGATTTAAGGAGTGCAAAGGTGATATTTTCTCTATTGGAAAAATTGTGAACAGAGAAATAACCTTCTAGCAGATTTAACCATTTTTCTAGGGCGTCTGCATCTATCTGTCCTTCAAATACAAGAATATAAAAATTAAATTGTACATTTAAAGGTGAGGTGCCTCCAAAGTGGTTGCTTGAGTAAGATGCACATGTTTCTATTGGCAGGCGTTGAAGGATGTGGAAAAAATTCTCCATCATTTCGTCCCTCTGTCGCGTGAGAGCTTGCTCAAGCAACAAATTGATAGGATTGTCTGCTCCGTCGTTTTTCTTTTCTTCTGCCATTGAGGATTTCTTGGGTGTGCGAGAGTGATTTTCCTCAAGAGAGACAATCTTGAGACCCCGACTTGCTATACTCTGACCTCGTCGGGGACATGCACTGAAAAAAATGATCAAGAACAACCTGCTCTAATTCCACTGATCCAGATTTATTTTTGGAACGAAATGAGAGTGGAGATATAATAAATAAATGCACAAAGATATCGCAGATATTCAATAATATAACATAAATGTATCATAGATGCAACCATAAACACATATATACAATCATACATGATTTCTATTAATGAAATAAATGTACACAGACTGTAAAAACATAGAGTGAAAGACTCACTAGAATAGTGGCAGCTTATCTTTGAGAAGAGATGTGACGACTACTCACATTCCAAAGAAGATGATTACAATGAGGATCTGAAGACATTTTTATACTAAGCAGGAATCTCAAAAACCCTAGACATCCAAAAACCTAACCCTAGGAGATGAAGCGCCAAAAGTCATGTGGGCCTCGTTTGGGTAAGTTAGTACACAACTTCCCATGGTCGTAACTTTTGCATACGATCTTCATTTTAGGCGTATGATAGATCGTTGAAAAGGTATCGTCGAGGAGATTCATTGTCTTTGCAATATTGAAAGAACTTATATATTTCCAACCTGATTTCCCAAAAAACATCGTTTAGGGCCTCAAAACGACTCCGGAAGTGAAAACTGTTAAAAATAGTAAATTACCAAGATTGCCAAAAAACTATTTTGAGCTAGTTGGAAAAGGTGGGTGGCCACTGATATTCATCTGGATCAATAACTCCCTAGATTATCCAGTTCCAGCTGGAAGGATGGTCCAACCCCTTGATTTACAGGATCCAACCTGAAGGAAGTCCAACTCCCTATATTCTCCAGCTCCAATTGGAAGTAGGTTTCAATCCTCTAGTTTACAAGCACCAACATGAAGGAGACTCCGAACTCCCACCTTACACCACCCTGCCACCTTGAAATATAAATGGGGACTCAACCTCTCACTGATAAACAACCTCTCACTGATAATCAACCTGTCGCTAATAATCAACTTGTCACTATATCTGACACTAATACATCATCATCACCAAAACCAGATCCACTCACATAGATCATATGCCAATATCACCAAGAATGTCCTCCAAATCATGTGCTCTAAGTCACCATGATATGCATCAAACCATGTGCCAAAGACATGCCTCAAGCATGTGCCAAACAATCCATAACATACCTCAAACCAAGTGAAACATATGTACTAACACTTCCAAATTATGGCTCAAATATTTACCAAAATATCCATGACATACATCAAGCTATGTGCCAAAGATATGCCTCAAGAATGTACCAAAACATCCATAACATACCTTAAATCTGGAAACTTGTAAGATTCACCACGAGCTATATTTTCCATTTCTGATTTTGAAATTTCTATCTGAGGTACTTCTGTATGTTTTGTCAAGCCTCTGAAAATTGCATAGTCTACAAAGTCTTAGAAAAGAAGTTATAGCAAAAATGCCAAGCTGACTTGTTTGAAACATATTTCAAGATCATTCAGGAACTCTGAATTCCATAGAGCATATATATGAAATTATTGTGATTCAATGTTTGAAATTGTAACCACATATACTCTAATTTCTTTCTTCCATCTCCTCAAAATTTTAGGGTCTGAAACTTCTCAGAACAAAGGTTATAGAAAAAATGGCAAACCTTCCTGAATTTTGGCATATTTTGGAGAGTGAATTTGTATAGCATGACACATGCTCAATATTTGATATCTGATTCTGAAACTTGCACAAATGATACTATAGATTGTCCTCTTTCCACTGAATTTTTTCTCACATAATTTGGATCCTCTATGAAGAAGTTATGATTGTTTTACCTAGAAAACATGTTTGAGACTAGTTTTGGGACTAGTAAAAAACCCTATCTTCTACATAGTGTATCTTGAAAAGTACAACGACTCGGAAGCATAAATTTTTACCATAAGTACCTTGATATTTATTCTCAATAACCTTTAAGTTTCACTACAGTGAAAATGGTATGATGACCTTTAAATAACATACCTTAGAACACATCATCACAAGACTTCATCCTCCCTTGGAATTTTTTCCTTCTTCACTTCATCCTCCCTTGGAATTTTTTCCTTCTTCACTTCATCTTCCCTTTGAAATACCTTAGATCTCCTTTGTTACCTCAGATAAAAATCACTTGAGTTGATATAACAATTGAACTCCTAAGTGCCTTATTTATACTAGATCTGGCACCTACTTTTTAGGGTCGACTTGACCCAAATAAAATTCAATTTAATTTCTAATGATTATGCCATTGGGGCCAAATTTACCAAAAAATATCCATAATATTCATTTTAATATTCATTGCAATGGGCCTGACTTGTAACTTCTTGTTTGAAACAATTTTTAGGGGATGACTTGTAAATTTTTGTCCTTAGATCTAGGGCTTCTTCATTTGCTTTCGGGGCTTCATCTTTAAGAGGTTATATCTCCTTAATCGTGAGGAACCACGTGGAGTACCACCTACCGTCGAAAACAACACGACGAGGAATATACATCTATGAGGGTTTTTCATACAATTTCAATGTCCTTCATCCTTGTTTTCCTCAAACAACATTGAGATTCATGACCACACCTATGGGGCTTCTTGTAGGATTCTTCAACACGTCTTCCCGTGAGAGCCATGCTTAAATCCATAAGGGGACCACTTTGGATACTCCAAATAAACCCATCACTTATTACTTAAAATAAACCCATCACTTCTAGGGGCTTCTTGGACTTTCTTCTAGGGTTGACATCAATGATAACCAACTTTCCAACAACTATCTCTTGGATGCTTTGTTCTTTCTCTTGTGATGTAATATTCTTGGTAAAGAAGGGTTTATCTTGCTAATTCTTGGACTAGGTAAGAAATTTATGTTTTGTGTTGTTTCTTTCTTGGTTTCAAGGTTATTTTTGTTAATCTCTGGGAGGAATATAAAGGCATACACCCTCCACTAAGATCTATCACCAATGTGTTGGATAAACGACTTTTGCAGAGGTTGCTAGGAGGAGTAAAAGGGCTTACACCCTCCTAGAGTTACCTTGCTAGTTTTGTTTGCTCTAGGGAGTAAAAAGGCTTACACCCCTAGGGAGGTAACACAACTAGCTCTTACACAAGAGACCCCATAACCCAATTGATAAGGAACTAATGTAATTTTCATTGGAGATATAAAACCATTGCATTAGTATATGCGAATTGTAGAGATATTTCAATTGTCTAAGTTGTAATTCATTCTATACGGTATAAGCATTCTTGTGCCCTAAGGGCGTCTAGCTTGGATAAATAATTTTATTTTTTGTTATAAACTAGTTCTACAACCATTGGGGTTGTTGCAAAGTCACTATTTCATCATATTTTACTACTCCTTCTACAACTGAAAATTGCAAGTAATCAGTACTAATTATTGTTCTTGTCAAGGGATTTCATTTGGGTGCTTGGATTGTGAATTTCAATGGCTAGAACTTGTTGTTGTAGCAAAGATTTCTACAGCAACAAGGTTGTCCTAATATATTGTTGATAACATCTTTTTGCAGTCATATTTTTCCATTAAAACTTGAGTTTAAGTATTGGAATATTATCTACATGTTTAGGGCTTGATCATCCAATAGTCATTTGATGTTTTTTATGGTTGATTGTGTATCTATTATAACTTATTATTTGTTATTGTAAATCTGATATATGCTGCAATTCTAGGTCATGAATATTATATTATTGATTCTCCATTGATTAGAGGCTTGGTTTATCATAATTTGTCTTGTTCCGAGAAAGTCTAACATTGCTTTGCAGGTACAAAATACTTGACAACCATTCACCCTTGCACAAGACTCTTATTCAAGCCATTTCATCATCTCTAAGCTTTAACTATAGGGTATCCATTGTTTATTCTCTCACTTTTTATCTCAATCCCCCTAGGGTTACCAAGATTTCCCTCCTTGTGGCAATTTCATCATCACTAAAGCGAGGGGAGTGTCTATCTAAGGTGACAATGGGTAGGTACTCCCATAGTTGTCACACTTTCGTGGATTGGGTTGGGCTTTAACCAATCTATAGATCGTGTGATAACAATTTAGTTTCTCAAGATTTTCACTAGTATACCTTATGCTATACTCCTTTGGATGTTAGAACAACTTATGTTATAGGGAGAAATTTAGTATTTAGGACACTTTTTGAAACGTTGGCCATTAATAAGCCCCATTTTGTTTGTATTACTATGTTGTATTGTGCAACTCCAAAACATTTTTAATCAAATTAAAACTATTTTAATTTAGAAAAAAAAAAATCAATCTCATTCATATACAAATCACAAAAGAACAATGGCACAATGTTTTGACAATAATAAAACTTAAATTGCATTAGAATATGAATTGTACAAATACATAGATTTTAGAAATCAAAGAAGCAAACCACTATACAATGAGATGGACATGATTCATATTAAGTTCAAGGAAAATAAATCATTTTGCTTGATATGAACCAAACTAAAAAAAAAGTCATTGGAAATAATCTACTTTGAGGGGGAAACCTCCTTTTACAATATATCCAATGAAAAAGACAATATGTCTATACAAATGAATCTCCTTTATTATAAATAGGAGATGAAGTGAGCATGATGCAACCTACTACTAATCCAACCTAACCATAACTAATAAACAAATAATAAATGAGTGTTGGGGCCTTAACATAACCCGTCTCCTTTAAAAAATATTTTCCCTCAAAGCTTGCAATTGAGGGTGTTTCTTCATGAATTGATCATTTCCCCATGTAGCTTCTTATGGAGGCATATTCTCCCACTTGATTAGGTACTCCATAATGGTTCTATTCCGAAGAGATATAGAACATCGATCAATAACTTTTTCTGGTTCGAGAATCAAGTTCCCTTTCTGATCTAATTTTGGAAGTTATGTCTGCACTGACATATTTTGTCCCAAAAACTTTTTAAGGAAAGATACATGAAAAACCTTATGAATGCAAGAAGAAGGAAAATCTAACTCATACGCGACTTGTCTAATATTACGAATAATCTTGTAGGGTTTGTTATCACTCCAGGAAACTCTCCTAGGTTGTAAGTCGGAGATGCCTAGTAACTACTCTTTTTGGGAAATATTTTCTTAATAATTGATGTGGTTTTTGGATCAAGATGAATATCTAGGGACTGGACTGTGTGTTTAAGACTGTCTAGAGATATCAAATATCACAAGGCCTTCTAGGAATGCGATCAGACAAGGTTTGATTAAATAGAAGAGAAGATAGCTATTGAACCAGATTATACTCATATAAAACAAGTACAATGGGTTTAAGAACTAAGGAAAAAACTTATGATTCTTAACTTAATCAATCAGTTAGTGAGATGATAGTCACATGTAGATTGAATAAGCGCCAATAAAGAAATCATTCACTCATAAGATAGCAGAGAACAGAAAAGAAAAATTCTGACAACACAAGTGAAGGAAGCTTGCAATGTTTCATATATTAAGAATAAGTCTCTCTTACAGTAGCAGCATGTAGAACCCAAAATCCCACCTTTGGTTCATCTTCTATTCTAAGCTTTATAGCTTTACAAAAGTAGTTCCTAGATCCTGAAAACAAGGATCAAATATACTAAATATAGTAACTCAAAATTCAGTTGCTAAAGATGTGGAATGATCCCCAAAAATAAGGTCAATCCCATATTTCCTGACCTTTCTCTCTTGTTGACTGTTGGTGAAGTGCAGGATATCCTCCCAAGGCTAAATGATGACTCTCCAGATAAGCTAAATTCGAATTTGCTGAGGTGGCAAAGTGTCCTGATTTTCTGTCTTGGTTAAAGATATCAAACACCTTTGAAACACCTCCTTTTTCCATAATCTGTCAAAACTAACTGTTGGATTTGCTTTGATAATTCATCAGATATTCATTTGAAAAGATTGCAAACCTTTTCAACTCAAAAAAACTTGATCTGTGTAAAAACTTGATTTTTCTGAACATGACAGGCTTTCGGTGGTTACTTGGAAATCTTCTGGGTGAATTAACTACCGAAAGCGCAGCTTTCGATGGTTAATGAACAGTCGTCCTGTTCGCCTAAACCACCGAAAAGGAAAGTTTTCCAGAAATAATCTGCTTTGGGAAAAATCAATTTTCTCAACCGTGGAATGTCCATTTTGCATGCTCCAATAGTCGATCGACATCTACAGATCATAATATTTCCAATGGTGCAATCAGATTTGGATTTGGAGCTAGGGAAGCTAGAAAAATTTTCCTTACAATATTAGGCATCGTTCTTTCAAAAATGCCAGTGCGTTTTTTATCATTAACATTTGGCTCCAACTGGGATGGAGACCTCCCTACGAGGTTTCCAAGAACCTAGCAGACCTTGTGCCTTTAGTATTGGGCCATGGAGTCATTCAGCCTTTTCGGTGGTTAATGAGCACACACAGGCTCGCCTAAACCACTGAAAACAGAAACTTACCCAAAAATCAAAACTTAATGAATCTCGATTACCTGCAAGAGTACAAAGACCTCAGGGTTTGCTAGACGAAGCTCCTCTCTCTGTTTACAACGCTTCCAATTCTCAGCATGAGGTCAATAGGCACATCCACCATGACCATATTCCATGATTAGGAGAGAAATGAGGATTTTCACCAATTGCATATTTCATCCTTCCGGAAACATAATGAGGAAACCAAGCTGCACCACCACTAGCATTTTCATAAGGTATAAAAGCAGGATCAAGGACTATAGTAAACCAAAGATCCACTTAATTGTGTGAATAATCATAAAGAAGCCACAGATAAGTCTACAATAATAATAAAAACTCAGGCTGTGAAGCCACCAACGGAGGGTGTTGCCGGTTGCAACCATGTCTCTGTAAACCTTTTATGGATCGTGTATCAATACAGCAGCAGCTTCAGATACAAAGCATTTTTAGATCTTCTGATATGTGCAAAAATCCAACTTGTTTCCACCAAAATAGGTGCCAAAACCAACTTGGCCACCTTTTCTAATCCTTATATACCAAAAATGAATCTTGAAACTGAATACATAATTCATCATATATCCATCATGAGTATTTTCAAAAGATTTGGATCAGCAAAACCTCGATCTATGCACAATTTATCTTTCTCTGTCTAGTTACAGGTTTCGGTGGTTGACGATATTCGGATTTAAGCACCTTATCTACCGAAAGAACCCCTTTTAGGTGGTTAATGAGCACTCACAGGCTCGCCTAAACCACCGAAAGGTGAAACACTTTCAGAAATCAAAATTTCAAAATTTCAATTACCTGTATTACTGCAAACGACTTCACAACTTCTTGGAAGAGTGATCTAAAAATGAAGAAGACTTGAAACTTGAATAATAATTGCAAGTGAAATGTTTATGTGTTTAAAGCAACCGGATCAATTTGCAACACATAATTAAGGATTACTTATGTAGAAAATACACATAGACAGCAGCATAAATCATTGAACATCAGACATAAACACAACAACTTGATAAAGGAGTTCACCCCACTCCAGGCTACATCTCCTGGTCCAGCTTCCAATGGATCATTATTATTAAATTGCTCAAAGTGCTTAAAAACATGTCTTACAGTGCTCAAAATGACAAAATTACTGCTCCAATGGCTCCGCAGCGTCCCAAAACCCCTGTCTGGGCTCTTTCGGCACCTGAAACAGTCGACAAATGAGAAAGATATGCCTCCTTGAAGATCCTTCTCCAACTTTGCTATCTCTGGTTCTACAATATGCACCCTTGTGCTTCAAACCTAGCACACACGCTCTTTAAAGCGGAAAAACTTAGCACCGGACGCAACCGCGCCAACGGTGCGAACCGTAGGACGGTTAAGGCGCCTCCAGCCCTAACTGCCTCGGCTCTTGGTCATATAACCCACGTGACCATAGGTTGGGCATAAAAGTCGTTGGTCCATTTCAAAACCGTGCAAATGGATGTAACTGCGCGCGCCAACTCTTAACATTAGTCGTGGGTTAAAAACCCCGCGCAAACAATATAATACAATAGTTATATATATATCCCGCGCGCATTTTTATTACAATGGAAACCATATATATGGTATGCGATTTAAAAATCGCGCGCAATGTAATAATACAATGGTTACATATAAAATAACGATCGGTCGGGGCTGGGCCCCGGCCCGCCCCCCATCCATATAATATAACGACCAACTTTAAATATGAGTGCATTGGGATATGTAACAAGAAACATGGTCGGAACTATTGGTTAGCGGAATGTTGTAAAGACTTTGTGTTATTGGAGGTCCGGGGGTCGAACCCCGCAGCCTCCATTACTTTTACAAAGCATATATAAACCAACCAAATGAGGGACACGTGGCGCCCAACCATTGGGCCACGTGCCATCTTCTCATTTGCTTCCAATACGACACGTGTCAACATGTTAATGGTCCACGAACATCCAACCAAAATGCACCACATCATCAATACGCCATGTCATCATGATGGTACGGCCCTCCACGTGGCCGTACTAACTGTACGGACAGGTACAGTCAGCATCCCAATTTTTTCGCTGTTTGACTTGGCGGTCAAATCGTGATATCTCCTCCATACGGACTCTCTTTGCGAAAGTAAATATACCGCCGGAATCAAGAAAACGAGACGGACGCAATGGCACTGTTCTCATCGCATTCCGAGCACTTTGAAAATTGAGCAAAATTTGATCCCCTGATCACACCTCCCCAT
>SNQJ01S0037274.1:41977-52224 GCA_010110895.2 Picea sitchensis
AGCATCCTAAGCTTTGGGATGAACATTTACACTACGTTCAGCATGCGTACAATCGAGCTAAGCACTCTTCGATGCAAACGTCGCCATTTGAGACATGTTTTGGCTATTTTCCCAAGTCACCTTTAGATTTCATCTTTGGGAAAGATATTGTTGTTGATGGGCAGTATGATATTGATCAGGCAGAGAAGTTCATCGAACAAATTCAGTCGATACATCAGGTGGTGCAAGAGTAGTTGGAGAAGAGTCAGGACAAGTACAAAGCGAGACATGACAAGCATCATGTTGATCACAGTTTCAAAGTTGGTGATGAAGTGTGGCTTTACATCAGGAAGGAGAGGCTTAAAGGAGAAGGTAAAAAGTTGAAACCAATTCGATATGGTCCCTTCAAAATTGTCGGCAATATTGGTAATAATGCTTTTCGTTTAGATTTGCCTCCATATATGCAGATGTATGCAGTTGTTAATGTTGAGAATTTGAAGTTGTATGAGCCTCCATTGATTGATGATCAAGGAGAGCATGTTCAGATTCCTTCAATAGATGATTTTTCGCCAGAGTATCTAACAGAACTGCAGGAAGATACCATACTTGACAGGAGGATGCGAACTTCGAAGTGAGGAAATGTGGAGTATTTGTGAGTTGGTCTTAAAGGGACGAATCCAACCAAGGCTAAGTGGATTGAGGTTGGAAGGGTGAGGGAACTATACCCTCAGCTTCACATAGACTGAGATAGTCTTTTGGAGGTCCAAAAGCTTCCCAATGGGGAGGTGTGATCAGGGGATCAAATTTTGCTCAATTTTCAAAGTGCTCAGAATGCGACGAAAATAGTGCCATTGCGTCCATCTCGTCTTCCTTATTCCGGCGGTATATTTACTTTCGCAAATGGAGTCCGTATGGAGGAGATATCGCGATCTGTCCGCCAAGCCAAACAGGCAAAAATTTGGGATGTTGACTGTACCTGTTCGTATAGTCCGTACGGTCACATGGCAGGGCCGTACCATCATGATGACGTGGTAGAGGGAAGACGTGGCGCATTTTTATTAGTTGGTGGTTGTCCAATGGGATTTTGACACATGTCGTATTGGCAATGAATGGTATGAGGACACGTGGTCCAATGCTTGGGCGCCACGTGTCCCTCATTGATTGGCCTATAATTGCTATGTAAAATTAATGGAGGTCGCGTGGTTCGACCCCCGGACCTCCCATAACATAAAGTCTTTACAATACTCCATTAACCATTAAGCCGCCCAGTGTTCCTTGTTAGCTATACCATTAAGCTTATATTTATGTTTACATTATGTGTTATATGGAAAAGGGCACGGGCCAGGGCTTAAGCCCCGACCCATGGTTTCATTACCATACATATGACCGAATATATATGTTGGCCCGGAATTGTTGGCGCGCGCGCATACTTTGGATTGCAATGTATTCCATTGCATATATGTATATGTATTAAAGTTTGCATATGATATAAACATACGCGCGGGGTATTGAACCGTGACCAAAGTTTTGATATGCGCGTGGTTTGACCGGTGGGTTGAACGCGCGGGAAGTTACACGGTTATACAACGGAGTAACCACATTCTCGCCGAGCCCAAGGTCCTATGATCCATATGACCGAGTGCCGAGGCGGTTAGGGGCTAGAGGCGCCTTAACCATCCTACGGTTTGCATCGTTGGCGCAGATGCGCCCGATGCCGAGTTTTTACGCTTAAATGAGCGTGTGAGCCAGGTTTGAAGCACAAGGGCGCGATTTGTAGAACCAGAGACAACAAAGTTGAAGAGGGAGATTTCAAGAAAGCTATCTTCTTCATTTTTCGACCGTTTCAGGTGCCGAAAGAGCCCTGACATGGGTTTTGGGACGCTGCGGAGCCATTGAAGCAGTCAGTTTGTCATTTTGAGCATTGTAAGGCATGTTTTTTAGCACTTTGATCAATTTAATAATAATGATCCATTGGAAGATGGACCAGGAGATGTAGCCCCGAGTGGGGTGAACTCCTTTATCAAGTTGCTGTGTTTATGTCTGATGTTCAATGATTTATGTTGTTGTCTATGTGTATTTATACATAAGTAATCCTTAATTATGTGTTGCAAATTGATCTGGTTGCTTTAAACACATAACATTTCACTTGCAATATTTATTCAAGTTTTTCAAGTCTTCTTCATTTTTAGATCACTGTGGATCAGATCTAAATGTGAGGAAGCTCGCTGAGACTTTCCTTTGATGAATTTCTCTTCAGGGTGTTTTTTGAGAACACATCCCTCACATACTCCCTTGGAGAAATGGATGTCTGGTAGACCATCAACTGATATGTGCTTGCTAAGCTGTTGGATGTATTTGAAATTCAAATGTCCAAACCTTTCGTGCCATATCCTACTACTTTCATCAGCACGAGTAAGCAGTAAAGAAGAATCAGGTTCAATGAATTCAAAAAATGTATACAATCTAGACTCATGATTTACCTCACCGGTAGTGACCCTAGAGTTGGTTTTCATGTCGTATATGTCCATGGAATTTGGTTTGAATATGACTTTCTTTCCGGTGCCGGAATTCGTCATCTGATACACAAAGAGAAGGTTGACAAAAATCTTGGGAACATGTAGCACGTTCTCGAAGCTTCCATTAGTGAGTTCAATCCTTCCTTTGTCAGTGAATTCAACAGAAGAGTTGTCCCCCATCAGAATAGGAGGACCTTTGCATGCATCCAAAGAAGAATATACTGCTTCTGAGGCAGCCATGTGATGTGATGCTCCTGAATCTACGATCCAAGCATCGAGAGAGGAGTTGACTGCAATCAAGGCATGGCTAGAATTGCCTTTCTTGGAATTCAGATCTTCTGGCTTCTTCTTCTTTGCACCCTCAGGGATGCGATATCCAAAGTTGTTTCGCTGAAGTATCTAAGAAATAAGATATATTTGTTTTTGCATGCATGTAGATTCCGAATGGAATCCTTTGTGAAAGTATGTGCATTTCTCTCATTTTCTTCCCTTTTGTCCTTTGGATCTGGAGGCATCGGTGAAGGGTTTTGGGTACCCTTCCTTCTTCGTATGTGCATGAGATTTCCACTTATCTTTATCTTTAGATTTCTGATATTTGTGGCTGCCATCATGCACAGTGAGTGCATGCACCCTTGGGCCTTTGATTGCGCCCATGTTGATGAGCTTGGTTTGCTCTTGTGTTAGGGATTTGATAAAGTCCTCAAGAGAAGGCATCTTCCAGGTGGCTCTAGAAGAAAATATGACAGTATGGAATGTAGATTCGAATACTGAGAATTCAGGACCAAGCTTGGAGAGAATGGTGAGAACCATTTGTTTCTCCTCCTTCGATTTATCAACCCCGCAAGCTTTGAGTTGCGACAGTAAATCCTTGAATTTTGTAAAGAAATCTTGGATATTCTCGAAGCTTTTTGGATCCAATGTGATTAGCTCTACCTCCAGTGTGTGTCCCCTCATCTTATCATGTTTTCCAAAGAGCCCTTCCAAGATGGTCCAAGCTTCATTGGGAGTCTTACAATAAGATATAAGAAAAAGGAGATCGAGAGAAATAAGATTGCAAATTGTTTCGAGTGCCTCATCCATGCGATTTAAGAACATGGATTTTTCTATGGTTGATGTCGTCCTTGTATATGTATTCATGGTTAACCTATATAACCCTCTGAATCGGAGATGTATGGATATTTTCTCCTTCCATGAAAAACAGTTGTAAGGTGTAATAATGAATTCTTTCTGGAATTCCATCTTTCCACTGTCTTCAATCTTTTGTACCTGCATTTTTTTTTTTTGGTGTAGCTTTTGCTTAGCACTCCGTCGGCTCTGATACCATGTAAATGTGTTGAGATGCACAAAATATATCTATCTAAACAATGATGCACACATTTGCAGAGAGAATTGAAAAAGAAGAAGAAGGAGAGAAATAATGGAAAGAATTCTCATTAACCGTTTTGAATAATGAATAATTTAAACATGATATACTCTATATAATTCAATGAGTTCGACTTGAGGTGAACCAAGTCACTATAGTGGTGGTATAGAGTGATCTGGACACACACCAGTAGTTACGGGAGTGAACTGCCACCTATTCTAGTCTCTCATACAGCTACAGGAGTGAATTGCCACCTAGTTGAGTTAACTAGTCAACTAGTCTTCAGTTAACTGACTGAACATAAAGTAGTGAGGAGTTAACTCAAGGAATCAAGGATAATGCCCCACTTTGGTGATGATACCAAGGCAAGGTCGAATTAGCATGGTGATGATCCCAATGTTGCACGGTGATGATCCCAATGCAACATCTAAAGTCAACTCAACTAGTCAAACTGAAGTGTGAACTGATAGAGAATATTCTCGAGGTGGACTATTCTCTCCTAAAATATAGGAGAATGGATAATGACTAATTATGACTAATAAACAAATAAAAACCTTAGGAAAAAGAAATCCTAGGTGCGTGTGAAGTAACTCCAACAAAAATAATCTGGATCAATTATGGTTAGCCACATGTGAATCCATCTCAACACAAGTTCTATTCAACAATAGGACAGATACACAAAATTGAGATGGAAATTTCATCTTAAAAATACTTTATATATAGTTATTGAGAAGTTAGGGTTTTATTTTAATAGTTGATATAATTTTATTTTATAGTGTTATTTTTATACATATAAATATTGTGAATGATGATTATTTATTTCATATTAAATGTATTATTATTGTATTTTTTATTTTGTAAAACATATTATATTGGGGCGACATATATTGATGTCAATCTTTACACTAATCGATGGGGAAATTGTTACAATCTCTTCAATATTAGGTTGTAGGATGTACCTAGTTTTTCTAGGTGCAATCACTTAGTGTATATTATAATCTAATCGAATATGTATTTATAGTAGGGTTCTTTAGATCTTACCCCAATCTTTCCTATCATATAAAAAAATGTTAAAGAAAATCAATTAATTTTTATTTATTTTTAAAGTTAGATACATCAAATGTTGAAGCATTAAATTTTGTACAATTATTTTTAAAGGGGAAATGTTAGGCAATGTAAGAGGTCACTCTAAATTTTCTAGTTCAGATTTCTCTATAAGATTACAAATTTCTATAATTTAGTGTTGGGTATGTGTTATATTCTTTGCATGACCAACTATAGTTTCTACTACATTGTGTCGAACGCACAGTGGGAGTTGTAGGGGGGTGATCGCCCCATGCGCGGGAGTCCAAACGAAGTTGCCTTGATAAAAATAATTCCTCGGGAAATATGTCGCATTTTGCCTCGTTCTTCGTGTCACCTCGATTTTCATGTCCATTGTTGGGCGATTTTTTGGCACATGGTTTTTTCTGATGGTTTTCTATTTCGAGTTAAGGAATTAGGTTTGCTGACTAATACAAGTCATTGCGTTAGGGTTTTGGATTCCGTTGGCTCTTATGTGTATATTGTATTGTAAACAATGTAATACTATGAATGGATACAGAATATGCTGGTTTTCTCGGTTTGGGTTTTCAGGGGAAAAATCTTTGTGTAATGTGTGTATTTTCCATTGTATCTTTTTTTGTTCTTTTATTGAAAATACGTTTGCAGTAAAATATTGTACAAGGTAAAAATCTACATTTATATTATTTTGTAATATATTAAATGAATTTAATACAAGTAAAAATTACTAAATTGGGAGGAAAAGAAGAAAAACCAAGCATACGTCGCTTGACTGGGATACAGTGGAAATACCTTGAAAAATATCCTCTTCTCTATTTTCTCAATGAGCGTAAAACTGTGAACACGATGTGTGGAAATGGGCACAAATCGAACCCACAACCCTTTAAAACTGATATAACATAGGAACGCATGCACGTTGTTAGAAACACACATGGGTTGTTAAAAACATTCATGCATTCCAACCAGAAAACCTATGTGGCAAGTTGAGTGGAGGTTAGGGTTTTACCAAACCTATAGAATTAGTAACACGTGCACATTCTTGATAACATGCATGTGTTCATGCGAATGTGCATTCCTGCTGACCCCCTTGCCACTTTTTCTTCCACCAACTTTGTACACTCACCCCTATATATATATATATATATATATATATATATATATAATTGATATTGATAAATTTTATTTATAATCAATAATGTTTTTTTTTGTTATTAATAGTTTCTAAATGTCGTATGTCAACTCTATTTTAAGTACTAAAAGAATTTTACATATCCCTCATATTAGAATGTACAAAACACTTATGAATTGAATAAAACAATTGTATTTTATATATTTTATTTATGATCCACATTTAAATACTTTTTTTTTTTATTAAATATTTTTTAAATGTAACATGACAACTTCATGTGGAACATACAAGGAATTACACTTCTCCTTCATCATTATTCTCTAATTTCAATGATATTTGCTAATGCCAACAAACATTAATATATCATCCATAATTTGTATATCAACATACTTTAAATAAACTAAGTTAAACTATCTATTAAATTTAGATAATCTTCACGTCTTTCCTATTTTATCTTTAATAATATAATATATATAGACCTATCCAAAACCTATTACTTTGTTTTTTTTGTTTTTTTTTTGAATTTCTTTCATTGATGAGAATTCATTTTTTTTTAATATGAGGGTAGATGTTGTTTTTGGATATTTTATATATTATTGTGGGGTTTTTGAAATACACAATGTCCATTACTTTTGTAACCTATACTATGTAAACCTTTTTTACTTTCAAATTATTATAATTAGTAAAAATATCAAATTACTATATAATAAATATAGTTAAAAAATTTGATTTTATTGTCCACATTTCATAAATTAAAAAAAAAAAAAAAATCAATTCAAATTTAATAATGATGATATTTATTTATTTTTATCGGGGAAATCATCAATTAGTCAGGTATGTACTCATGTGACACATGCTACCCCTTATGTGACACACAAGACTAGTTTAGGGTTTCAAACCGATGACTTCACATAACAGAGTGCCATAATATTACACTCCACCAACTATTCTACACCACGTGGCTGTGATGATCGATTATATATATATATGATGGGAGCGGCTAGGGTTTCCCTACCCGCATCCCTTCCTGCAGGTTATAGGTATTTGCAGGAGCTACTATCTCGTGTCTGAGCTTTTCTCCCCATGTATCCTCTTCATGGGCCTGCTTCACTACTAGAGTTTATCTTTTTCGCTAGTGCTTCTTTCTTGCGATGGATCTAGACTTGGGTGGATCTGGTGCATCACTTTTGGGTTTGTTTGTGCGGCCTTAGATCTCTTTGCTCATTTTTCTTTCAAGTTTTGGTACAAGAAAACCGATCTGGCATTTGTGTTGCTCTGGCTTATGTCAAGAGGGGCGGATCTAGCGTTTCAATGCTTCGTTGTTGGTATCCGATATGATCCATATTGAGCTTATTTCTTCACCACAACTCCTTCTCTCGCTGCCTTGGTGGCTAGGTTTTGGGTCTCAGGTCTTACGATCTGGAGCTTTATGTTGCAGTTGCTGGGTTTTCTTCTTCTTTCTCGTGATTGGGTCAGAGATTTGAGGTCCATATTTTGGGCGTGCATTGTTGATCTTTGTGGGTCAACACTTTGAGGTCCTTACTTGGGCGTGCAGTTTCCGGCTTCCTTCCTTTAGATGCAAGATTATTGTAACTGTACTCAGTGATTTAGTAGCCAAATATGGGCCCTCTTGGGATTCTTTTTTTTATGCTCTTTACCCTTGAATGGGGAGTGCTTCAGGAACACCTATAAAATGTAATTTGGTTATCTTTTGATGAATAAAATTAATTTTTTTTTCGAGAAAAATATATAAGTATGTATGTATGTGTTATTTTTTGTTAATTGAAACCAATTTGAGTAGTTGAGATGAATAATTATTATCCTTCAAAACTAATATGTTGAACTCTTAACTAATATATTGTTGTAATAATCTTAAAGGGAGATATGTGTTATGTTGTTGAGTAAAATATTACACCTCCTTCATAAAATACTACACCTCCTTCATAAGATAAAAAAAAAACATAGACTTAATAACTGTTATGAAAACAAATATAATAGATTGATAAAAAATAAATTGTTATAAAAATAAATATATTAGATCGATTAAAAAAAAATGAGTTCATGGATTGATATTAATTAATTCATGACTTTATGGTCAATCGCATAATGTCTATTATAATTTCATGGATTCATATTAATTTTAATAGTTTTATTTTTATTTCATAGTTATATAGATATGTGTATTCTTCATGGTAGTCCTATAATAACAATGTTATGGGTGATAATTTAAAAAATAAATAAATAATAAAATATTGATTAATTTATAACGGATTCACTTTATTTATATTACAATTTACAAGATTCATTTATATATATATATATAATTTAATTTAATTAATTATTTATGATTTAGATTATAGTGTATATTTTGTTATGGATGGATATATAGATTTGTATTAATTATTTAATTCATTATTTATGATTTAGATTATAATGTATATTATCTTATAATTGAAAAGATTCCTACTTATTGGTGGATATATGGATTTATATTAATTATTTAATTCATTATTTTATGAATTCATTACATTTAGTAGATTAAGAAATATAATATTAATAGATTAATAGATTGATAATAATCACATTCTAATTCTAATAGTAAATCATTTACAAAATAATCAATAAATCATATAATTTATATAATTTTGTTATTTATAATAAATTTCTTTTATCTATATTATAATCTAATTGATTCATATAACTAGTGAGAGTTATATTAATTAATCCAATCATAACTTTAGGTTATTCCTAAATATGTATTATATTCTAATGGATTCACTATGTATTCAATTAAGATATTCATACTAATGAATATGTACATGGATTTACTAGTTTATGGCATTCATAATGGTTGATGTATTAATAGATTTATAATAATTATTTTATTTAATATTTATGAGTAATAATTGGTAAAATAAATAATTAATGACTTGTAATGGTAATTTAATGAATTAATTTATAATCTCCCATTAAAACCACTTACAAATGGACTTGGCATAAAGATAAGAATAATTAAAAACTTGGGGAAAAAAACAACACTAATTTAAAATAGAAGAAAAATAATGACATATTCACATAAGTGTATAGAATAATTACTCTTAACAAGACTAATTGAGAGTAGCACCTCTCCATATCTCATTGTATTAATCTCCATATCTCCTTGTATTAATGTTACTATTTACTATATAATATTTATGTATTCCTCACTATCCAAAACTCTAATATATTAACCCCTATTAAATTTCAATTTTAATTTCTTTATAATGGATTAAAAATATGGACCTAAAACACATAAAAGAGACCAAAAATAGACTCAAAATTTTCTTTTGAGTTCCATTATCTAGTTGGGGCTAATCACACTCCCAAATATTTTAAGCTATGATGTGACTAAGTATACCTGCAAAGAATAAAAAACATGTTCAATACTGTATAGAATATTGATACCATTAACAATACTATCTCTTCTAATTTAAAGAATAAAACTTGAGTAAGAAAGAAATAGAGAAGAAGAGAAAATTAAGATATTATAAAGAGGCCACTAACCTCTATCTATAAGATTAAAAATATATTTATGTTATAGCTATCTTAAAAAATAAAATCAGCATTGTTAAAATAAGAACAAACTATCACTAGCTCTATAATGAGGTAGGGAGTTGAATAATTTTTAAAGGCTTTGAGATAAAAAAAAAACAAAGGAAAATGTCACACATATGCCCACATTAGATTCGAATTTCAAAATATTTGTAACATTATTGATTTTCTTAACTTCTAAGTCATCAAAACTATGGACATTTAGGAATTATTTTCTCTAATCTTTTTCAAGATACAAATGAAATGTTAAACAAAATAGATTAATTACATATCCTTTATTTTTGTTCAGATCTTGATTAGTCTCATTGGATAATACCAATCATCATCATCCTTGTTATCATCATAACATATTCATAACAATTAGTGTGTCCATAGACTCAAATTAATTAATTCATTCACAACATTATGGTTAGCTACATGTGGATCATCTCAACACAACTTCTATTCAACAATAAGAGGGATAACACAATTTGAGATACAAATTTTTGTTTAAAAAATAAGTGATATATATATATATATATATAATATTATATTTGTCTATAGACTCAAATTAATTAATTCATTCACAACATTATGGTTAACCACATGTGGATCCATCTCAACACAA
>SNQJ01S0037274.1:53215-85164 GCA_010110895.2 Picea sitchensis
GAATACATATAAATACAACAAGCTTGTCTCAAGATAGACGAACAATTTTGATCACACAATCAACCATTGAATGAATATGTCAATCTCAAATTATTCTATGACACTTAGTTGGAGAGAATCATTCTCACAACCAACTATCTAACCATCTCCTAAAGTGTAGGATCAAACCACTCTCGTCTCGTAGAGTTTTGACTATGCTTCTCAATACATTAGCAATCATATTAGATNTATATATATATATATATATATATATATATATATAAAAGAGATTAGAGTATTACATACAAACATTGACGTCAATCACTATATTAAATTAAATTAATGTAATGAATACATATAAATACAACAAGCTTGTCTCAAGATAGACGAACAATTTTGATCACACAATCAACCATTGAATGAATATGTCAACCTCAAATTATTCTATGACACTTAGTTGGAGAGAATCATTCTCACAACCAACTATCTAACCATCTCCTAAAGTGTAGGATCAAACCACTCTCGTCTCGTAGAGTTTTGACTATGCTTCTCAATACATTAGCAATCATATTAGATAAGTATGATTTATATATTCCAACACTCTCCCTTAATGACTATTTATCTAAATATCCATGTGGTCATATCTTCATCATTGTGAGGGCTTCAATATTTTGAACTTTCTTGTGCTTCCTCTCATACTTGCATCTTATTATTGATGTCCATATAAAAATAAACCCATCTACCATAATACATGGGTCATCAAGTTCTATAACCACTAGTTCTCTAGGAATCTTTTTTACATGGTTCATCAATGTTAAACTTTCCCTTAAACATAACTTGGTCCCAAACATCTCACACTTTTGAGACTACCATATAAAATCCCCACCTGAATTAAAGATCAAACTTATTTGATTCTAAATCAATCTTAGATATGCTTACACCTACCACCCTCGTACCTATCGACATGGTTATTTCTACAACTAGATGACACATCCACTCGCTTTGTAAGAGGTATACACTCTACATGATTACATGTAGACCTCACTCAACGAGACTTTACTCGGAAAAACAACTTGCCTATGACTAAGCATTAGAACTTGAACCAACAACACTTTTGAGTGTCAAGTACAACTAATCATGCACCCCCTACAACATTTCAATCAAGTACAAAAACAAACACACAAATTATCATAACTCCAAATCCCATTTACATCATTGCACCCCTACAACATTTCAATCAAGTAAAAATAACAAACAAATTATCATAACTCCAAATCTCATTTACATCATTTCATTATTATTGACCATGACACCCATAACCACTCTGAATTTCTTACGGTTTAATTGACACAGTCGTGATGTAACTAATAGCATTCCGCAGAAGGAAGCACGGATTTCACAACCAATGCATATATCTTATTGTGACCAATACATTGGCCATTCTGAGTGTGACCAAGACGACCATTCTCAGGTTTTTGGGCGAGGATGACTAGCCATTGACACCGTCTTCACTATTATAATTTCATGCATTTACATTGTTTAATGATAACTGATTCATATTAATTTTATTATTTACATTTTTATTTTATAGTTATATTTATATGCATTTTTTTATGGTAGTCATATAATGGGTAATAATTTATAAAATAAATAATCAATAACTGATTCATATTAATTTTATTATTTACATTTTTATTTCATAGTTATATTTATATGCATTCTTCATGGTAGTTATATAATGGGTAATAATTTATAAAATAAATAATCAATAAAATAATGATTAGTTTATAATGAATTCACTTTATTTATATTATAATTTAAAAGATGCATTCTCATTGATGATGGATATATAGATTTTTATTAATTATTTAATTCACTATTTATGATATATATTATATTATAATTTAAAAAATTCAGACATATTGGTGGATATATGGATTTATATTAATTATTTAATTTACTATTTGATGGATTCATTAGGTTGGGTGGATTTATATTAATTATTTAATTTACTATTTGATGGATTCATTAGGTTGGGTGGATTAATAGATACATACTAAATTTTATAGCTATGAATTTACTAGATTAAGAGAGTTGGATTAATACATACATACTAAATTTTATAGATATGGATTTAGTAGATTAAGAGAGTTATAATGTTCATATATTAATAGATGGATAATAATCAAATTTTAATAGTTAATCATTTATAAAATATTTAATAAATTATATAATTTTGTTATTTATAATGAATTCATTTTCTCTATATTATAATTTAATTGATTCATCATAATAAATTATATAATTTGTATAATTGTGTTATTTATAATGGATTCATTTTATTTATATTATAATTTAAATTATTCATCATCACAAGGAATTGTTGGAGTTATATTAATTAATCCAATTATTTGGAATTTTATTAATTAATTCAATTATGAATTTAGGTTATCCCTAAATATATATTACATTCTAATGGATTCACTATATATTCCATTAATATAGTTATACTAATGAATATGTATATGGATTTATATATTATATTCTAATGTATTCACTATATATTCCATTAATATAGTGACTTTACCATATCCCTAAATATGTTATATTGTAATGGATTCACTATATATTCCATTAATATATTCATACTAATGGATTTTCTAGTTTATTGGATTCATAATTATTGGTGTATTAATATATTTATAATAATTAATTTATTTAATCCGTAGGGGTGTAGACCGAGTGTCAAGCGAGTACTAGCGAATTTTGATTTTTCGAGTAAAAAAAAAGGAAAAAAAAAATATTTATTTAATATTGATGACTAATAATTGATAAAATAAATAATTAATGACTTGTAATGGTAATTTAATGAATTAATTTATAGTCTTCTATTAAAACCACCTACAACTCTCGCTTGGCATAAATATTCTAAGTGTTGGTTAAATCCTTGTCATATTGAGGAAGTTGAAGAATTTCAAAAACTTGTGAAAAAATCAACATTAATCTAAAACATAAGAAAAATAATGCATATTCACATAAGTGTATAGAAGAATTAATCTCCACACTATTAACAAGACTAATTGAGAGTAGCACCTCTCCCTATCTCATTGTATTAATTTCACTATTTACTATACAATATTTAGGTATTCCTCGAAAGGGGAGCGACTAGGGTTTCTCTAGTTGCATCCCTCCCATAGATTACAGATATTTGCAGGAGCTACTATCTCGTGCGAAAGCGTTTCTCCCCCTGTATCCTCCTCATGGTCCTTCTTCATTGCCGAAGTTTATTTTTTCTATTGGCTTGGGTGGATCTGGTGCACCGTTTTGGGGTCTGTTTGTGCGACCTTGGATGCATTTGCTCGTTTTTCTCTCAATTTTTGGTACAAACAGACTGGTCTGGAATTTGTGTTGCTCTGGATTATGTCAAGAGGGAAGGATCTAGTGTTTCCATGCTTCGTTGTTGGTATCTTCTCTGATCCGTATTGAGATTCTTTCTTTTCCATAACTCCTTCTCTTGGTGCTTTGGTGGCTAGGTTTTGGGTCTGGTGTCTTGGGATATGGGCCCTTTTGGGCTTATTTTTTTTATTCTTTTTACCCTTGAATGGGGAGTGCTTCAGGCACCTGAAAAATGTAATTTGGTTCTCTTTGGATGAATAACGTTATGCTTTTTTTCAAGGAAAAAAAATATCTAGGTATTCCTCACCATCCAAAACTCTAATATCTTAACCCCTATTAAATTTAAATCCTAATTTATTTATAATGGGATAGAAATATGGGCCCAAAAAACATAAAAGAGACCAAAAATAGACCCAAAATTTACTTTTGAGTCTCATTATCTAGTTAGGGGTTGATCACACTCCCAAATATTTTAAGCTAGGATGTGACTAAGTCTACATGCAAAGCATACAACACTGGTCACTCTATAGAATATTGATATGATTAACAATACTATCTCATTTAATTTAAAGAAGAAAATGTGAGTAAGAACGAAATATGGAATAAGAGAAAATTAAGGTATTGTGAAGAGGTCACTAACGTCCATCTAAAATATTAAAGGTATCTTTATATTATAGCTAGCTTAAAAAAGAAAATCAATATTGTTAAAATAAGAACAAATTATCACTAGATCTATAGTGAGGTAGGGAGTTGAACAATTCTTAAACTATTTGGGATAAACAAAAAAAAATTCGTGTGTGATACTAAGAGTGTGGATGATGAAATTCACTCTTTTAAAATGTCACACATATGCCCACATTACCTTTCAATTTCAAAATATTTGTAACATTATTGATTTTCTTAACTTGTCAAGTCATCAAAACTATAGACATTTAGGAACTATTTTCTCTAACATTTTTGAAGATACAAATGAAATGTTAAACAAAATATATTAATTATCTATCCTTTATTTTTGTTCAAATCTTGGTTAGTCTCATCATGTCATCCTTGTCATCATCATAACATATTCATAACAATTGGTGTGTTGATGGAGTCAAATTAATTAATCCATTCACAACATTATGGTTATCCACATGTGGATCCATCTCAACACAAGTTCTATCCAACAATAGGAGGGAAAAAAAATTGAGATACAAATTTATGCTTAAAAAATAAGTGATATAAAAAAGAGAGAGTAGAGTATTACACATAAATAATGGCCTCAATCACTATATTAAATTAATATAATGAATAGATATAAATACACAAGCTTGTATCAAGATGTACGAACTATCTTGATCACACAATCAATCAATTGAGTAAATATCTCAACCTCACACTCTTCTATGACTCTTAGTTGGAGAGAATCTCTCTCATAACCAAATATCTAACAATCTCCTAAACTGTTCAAACCAGTCTCGTTCAAACCAGTCTCATAGATATTCACTCTACTTCTCAATACATTAGCGATCATATTATATAAGTAGGAATTATAGATTCCAACAGTCTCCCTTAATGACTACTTATCTAAATATCTATGTGGTCATATCTTCATCACTGTTAGGGATTCAATCTTTCAATCTTTCTTCTTCTTCCTCTTGTACCTGCATCACGTCCATATAAAAAACAATCCACCTACCAAAATACATGGGTCATTAGCCCTTGTAACTGCCAATTCTCTAGGAATCATTTTTAGTTACATGGTTCATCAATGTTAAACTCTCCCTTAAACATAACTTGGTCCCAAACATCTCACACTTTTGATACTACCATATAAAATCCCCAGTTGAATCAAAGATCAAACTTATTTGATTCTACATCAAGATTAGATATGAGTACACCTACCACCCTTGTACCTTCCCACATGGTTAATTCTACAACTTGTTGACACATCTAGTCTATCCATAAGAAGGATAAATTCTACATGATTACATGTAGGCCTAACTCAACATGACTTTACTCGGGAAAAACAACTTGTCTATGGCTAAGCATTACAACTTGAACCAACAACAATTTTGAGTATCAGTTACAACTCACCATACACCCCCTAAAACATTTCAATCAGTTAAAAAAAACACGAAAATTATCATAACTCGAAAGCCCATTTACATCATTTCATTATGGAGGTCATGACACATATAAACACTCTGAATTTCTCACGATTTAATTGACGCAATCATAATGTAACTAATAGCATTGGGAAGAGAGAAGCTAGTATTTCACAACCATTGCATTATCTTATAGTGACAAATACTAATAGCATTGGGAAGAGAGAAGCTAGTATTTCACAACCATTGCATTATCTTATAGTGACAAATACATTGGCCATTCTCAATGTGACGAAGACGACCATACTTAGGTTTCTGGGCGGGGATGACTAGCCATTGATACCGTCTTCATGATTCACCTGTTGCAGCGAACCTCCGTGCAGGATTTTACCCAATAGGCACGCCGCATAATTCCCCATAGGGGTCCTCACGAACCACGAGAACTTCACAATGTGGTTTGATCGGGCTTCTCTTTACGAAATTCCTCTTCAAATTTATGTCTTATAAAACCCATTGATGGCTCCTTCAACAAAACACAATTCATTTATTTTAGGAAGGATAACTTTATTCTATGTCCACGATCCCATGAAATTATACAAACCTTCATGAGATCCTCTACACTTGAGTCTAATTCACCCATAGTGACAAACTCGACGACTCTCTTTACTTGAAATTATCTCTTCCATTTACCTCGACGACTCTATTATGGATCCCAAATACTCCACGCACTATGGCCATCGTCTATGCTTCTTAGAACGCATCAAATGGATGGAAAAACACATACAAATATAACACAAAGTAGCAATTACTTAATACTCTCACCTATTCTCACTCGCTAGTTTCATTTCTCTTCCAATGTCCCTCGGCCCTCCCATGAGGGAGTCAATCTTGGTCCATCTCTAATACCATATTAAAATGAGAAAGTAGAGTATTACCGACAAATAATCAATTACAAAGTATATGAATACGATTTACAATACATTTTGACTCTATTATATAGAGTGCATAGGTTGTTATAAGATCTAACTTATTCCAAATATAAAGGATAAGTTGAGAGAATATCTCAACAACACACCAAACAAGGATCTCATAAATCCAACTCTAAAACAACCTATTCACTCTATATAATAGAGAGTCAAAATGAAAATGTAATCAAACCTTGTCTCCTCACTGAGTGCAGTACCTGTTGGAGGATGTGCTAAATATGCTCAATGAATTTGGTGGATTTGTCAACCTCATAATGAACATGGGAATATTTTTCTTGTGTGGTTGCAAGAGGTAGGGCAACATCAATGAATTTTTCCCACCTGAAATGGGCTATGGTCGGTGGAGCTATAGAGAGCCCTATTGTATTTTTGTTGAACATAGAGAAGAATCTCATCCCATGTACGCAAATTCTTAGAGTTGTACATGCGCATGATGTGGACAATAATCCAATTGACGACCTTTGTCTCACCATAAGTTTAGGGGTGGAAAGCAGTGGAATTACTGAGCTTGGTGTCCAAAAGTGACGAGAGACTTGACGAAAATGCGTCGAGGAACTTGTTGTCTCGATCTAGGTGATGGTTTGTGGTATCCCAAAATGGACCCACACATTCGAAGAAGAGATTCACAGTGTCTATCGATGTTATGCTCTTTTTGCAAGTTGTGATAATGGCCATATTTGAAAACTAATCAACCACCACAAATATGCAATCATTTTCGTGCTTGTTGGATGGAAGAACAAACATGTAATCCATTGAGATGGATTCCCAAGGCCTCTCTGGAGTAGGAAGAGGGGTGTATAAGCCTTACTTCTTGATGGTTGGCTTGGAAATGGCACAAGCAGTGCAAGATTTGATATACTTGCTGACATATTTTTGAATTTTTGGCCAATAAAAATGTTTCTGTAGAATGGCCATAATTTGCTCCACACCAAAATGTTCTTCCATCTGACTGTAGTGAGCCTCTCAAATAATATTTGCATGCTCGCTTGTGGGAACACAAAGGTGGCCCATATGGCATAACAGTCCATCCTAGATGTGAAAATCGGTGACATTCTCTCTTGTACCCAAGAGATGATAGGTGGTGGTGAAGTCAGGGTCACGTTTATAAAGTTGGGGCCACTTAGATGCCTCATGCCTACATGAATGGAGCACTATGGTGAGAACAACAATGAGAGGGATACAAAGGCATTCAATGACACAATTTGTGCTCCTTGTTTTATACTTGAAGTTGAGATGGAACTACTGTAGGTATGTGGACCACCTTTTATGGTGGTCATTCTATAACTTCCCCTATGTCTGTATGAACTACAGAGGCTTGTAATCAATGTGTATTATTGTTTTCATTCCCAGAATGTAATGTTTCCATTGATGTCAAGCTTGCACAATGGAATACATTTCTTTGTCATAGGTGGGGTATTTCCAGATAGTATCTGAGAGTGTCTCACTATGTTACACTATTGGATGACCATGTTGAGTAAGATCTATGCCTACAACATAGTCAGAGGCATTAGTCTCAATATCAAACGGTTGTTGCAGATTGGGGAATAAGAGTATTGGAGCTGAGCACAAGTGATACTTCAGATCATTAAATGATTATTGTTGTGCCTACCCCCTTATGAAATTTTCCTTGCCACCTCCCTTGGTTGCTTGGATGAGGGCCCATGCAATATGGGAGAATACTAATACAGATATACCACCACAAACGAGCTGGTGAAGGGTCTTAATACATCATCCATCAATCTTCTGAAAGTTGTTGATGCATTTGTTAAGCCAAAGGTCATGACCAACCATTTGAAGAGACCTTCTTTAGATTTGAAAGTTTTCTTCCATACATCAGTTAGTTTGATGGGAACCTGGTGTTAGCCAGACTTTAGGTCAATTTCACAGAATAACTTTTCCCCCTTCAGTTGTTCAAGAACATCCATTTGGGAATTGGGTGCTGGTTCTAGACTATGATCTTGTTTAATATTTTGTAATCAATGCAAGGCCTCTAGGTCCCATATTTCTTCCACACCAACACAATTTGGATTCCACAAGAGGAGGAGCTTGGTCGAATGTGCCCCTTTTGAAGAAACTCTTGGATCTGGTGCTTGATTTCATCATTTTCCATCATCGAGCGATGACAAAATGGTAGATTAGGCATCGATGCACCGAGGGTTGGATCAATTGGATGCTTGACTTTGTAGTGCATCGGTACCCCGGTGGGTGAGGAGAAGATGTCTCTGTACTCTTCCACGATACCGTCCACTTTCTTCTATTGCAAAGAGAGGCTCTATGTAGAGGTCATGTATGTGGTAGAAACCTTCTACTTACTGTGAGAACGGATCACAAAGAAGATAAACTTCCCAGTCTGTGAAATGACCTTACTGCATTGCTTAGTAGAGAATAAAGAAATAGCGGTAGGCAGCTCTACCTCTGTCATCTTGTACAATTGTCTACCCAAAGTAATAATAACACTACAGGGTCTAGACTCATACATTGAATGTTGTTTCCACAAATATGGTTTTCCTAAAAGAACATCACAAAATTCAAGGGGATAAATATCACACAATACCTCGTCTTTGAAGGGCTTGATGTTTTAGGGAAGATGACATTGTTGGCTGACACGATATCTCATCCTTGGTGAAGCTAGCTGATGGTGTAGGGTTGTAGGTGTAATTTTATTGGTAGGTCCAACCCCTTGACTACCTCTGCTGAAATCAAGTCCTTCTGACTACCATTATCGACAATAAAATGCAGCAGAGTCCCCTATACCCACATTTGTGAGTGAAAGAGGCATTCCCCTTCCTATGGCTCTTCTAGTTCGCTTGGATAAAATTTGGTGGTAGCAAAATTGGCACTCGGTTCAACATCAATGATCCACTTCCCACTTTCTGGATTTGATTTAAAGTCAGAATCGACCTCTGACTCGGAAGCTTTCAACTCGACCACCAATGACTCCTTGGAGTGACATTCTTTGGTGTTGTGCCAAGGGATTTTATGGTACTCACAAAACTTTCTCGTGTCCTTCTTCGACTTCTAATTACCCTTCTTGGGTTGCAACTTGGATTGGTTTTCATGTGAGTGGACAAACTTTCTCTATCCCTTGTTTAGTGGGTTGGGGCCACCTTTTCCTTGCTTCGACTGTGAGGAATTTGTAGATCCAAACTCTTTCCTCTTTTGCTTAATTTTTTTCTCGATCTTGACAACATATCTATAAGTTTCCCCTAATGATGCAATGTCCAAAAAATCCAATTATTTTTGGATGTATTTGTGCAAACAATCGCGGTATTTAAGTACTAGATATCGTTCAAAGTCTTTGAAACCCAATTTGGTGCACATACTATGAAAATTTTTGGTGAAATATGGTAGTGTCTAGTCCCCTTCTTCACGCAGCATGGTTCATCTTGTGTACTAGTCCTCGTAGATTCCAACAAGGTAGTATTGTTCCTTGATAAAATATTTGAAGGAATCCCAGGTGGGGTGACCACAAATATTGCAGATTCCTTTGTGGCCCTTTGCTCAGAGTACATATCCCACCAGTCCTTAACATGGGGGACGACCTTGAGGAGTGAAAAAGTAATATTTTCCCTATCGGAAAAATTGTGGACCGAAAAATACCATTCGAGCAGATCCAACCATTTATCTACAATATTTTCATCTATCAGTCCTTCAAATAATGGAATATCAAAATTTACATGTAGCTTGAAGGGGGTTGTGTGGCCGCTTGACGAATATGTGTCTCCTGTGGGAATTCACCGAAGGATCTGTGCAAAGTTGTTCATCATCTCGTTCCCTTGTCATGCAAGGTATTCCTCGAGAAACATTTTAAAAGGTTCTCCTGCTCCATCATATTTCTTCTCATATCCCATGAGTTGTGGTCGGGTTCGGCATGACTGATATTGCAATGGCTCAAATAGTTTTTGTCCCAACTTCTTGTACCCAGATCTTGTCGGGGACATGCAAAAAGAAAAAACAAATGAAGAGAAGACTGCCTCGATACCACTAATTCAGATTTATGAGCGGAATGAAATGAATAATAGATTGAATATCATAACACAAAGATAAAGAGAACAACAACAAATATCCAATGAACAATAACTTCTATTGAATAAACAAAATAGGCTAAAACTGTAAAACTACAGAACTGAAACCACTTGCTCAAATTTTGGTAGTAATCTCTAAGAAGAGATGTGGCTTCTTTCCACATCCATCTAAGAAGAATGATTACAATGAGGCTCTAAAGGCCTTTTTAACATTACTCATGAATTCCAAAACCCTACACATCCAAAAACCTAACCCCGGGAGATGAAACACCAAAATTTATGTGGGCCTTGATGGGTAAGTTGGTACCTCAACTTATCGGGGTTGTAACTTTTACATACAACCTCCATTTTAATCGTGTGATAGACCGTTGGAAACTTATTTTAGAGAACTACAAACCATGTTGTCAAACTCTGACTTTGTCTACATTTTGATTGTGGCAAGTAAAAAAAGCACCTTTTATGTCCCCAAAATGGCCCTGGAAGTACAAAAAGATGTATTGACATAAAAAATTCAAAATAATCTAGTTGGAGTAGGTGGGTGGCCACCAATGTCCACCTGGAAGATCCATAGGGCTTCAGAAAACCCCGAAAATGTAGAAACCACAATTACAAAGAAGTACAGAAGAATGTGCTGAACTAAAAACTTTCAAGAGGAGCCAATTGGAATAGGTGGGTGGCCACCAATATCCACCTAGCTCAATATATATATATATATATTAAAAACATAGAGTAGAGTATTACACACAAATAATGGCATCAATCACTATATCAAAATTAATATAATGAATAAATATAAATACAACAAGCTTGTCTCAATATGGACAAACTATCTTGATCACACAATAAACCATTTGATTGAATATCTCAACCTCAGACTATTCTATGAAACATAGTTGGAGAGAATCTCTCTCAGAACCAACTATCAAACAATCTCCTAAACTGTAGGATCAAACCACTCTTGTAGATATTGACTCTACTTCTCAATACATTAGAAATCATATTAGATAAGTAGGAATTATATATTCCAACACTCTCCCTTAATGACTACTTATCTAAATATATATGTGGTCATATCTTCATCATTGTGAGGGCTTCAATCTTTCGAACTTTCTTCTTCTTCCTCTTGTACGTGCATCTTATTATTGAAGTCCATATAAAAACATTCCATCTACCGAAATGCATGGGTCATCATCCACTATAACCTCCAGTTCTCTAGGAATCCTTTTCACTTACATGGTTCATCAATGTTAAACTCTCCCTTAAACATAACTTGGCCCCAAACATCTCACACTTTTGAGAGTACCATATAAAATCCCCAATGAATTAAAGATCAAAGTTATTTGACTCTATATCAATCTTATATACAAGCACACCTACCACCCTCATACCTACCCACGTGGTTAATTCCACAACTTGATGACACATCCACTCTATCCATAAGAGGGATACACTCTACATGATTACAGGTAGTCCTGACTCAACATGAATTTACTAGGGAAAAAAAACTTTCCCATTGATAATCATTACAACTTGGACCCACAACACTTTTGAGTGTAGGGTACAACACATCATGCACCACCTACAAAATTTCAATCATGTACAAAAAAAAACACACAAAAATGGTCATAACTCCAAAGCCCATTGACATCATTTCATTATTGAGGTCATGACACACATAACCACTCTGAATTTCTCACAATTTAATTGATGCAATCACAATGTAACTAATATCATTGGGAATATAGAAGATAGGATTTCAAAACCATTGCATATATCTTATAGTGACAAATACGTTGACCATTCTCAGTGTGACGAAGATGACCATTCTCATGAGCCTCCATGCAGGATTTTCCCCAGTAGGAATGCAACATAATTCCCCACGAAGGTCTTCACGAACCACAGGAAATTCACAATGTGGTTTGATCCAGATTCTCTTCACAACATTCCTCTTCAAATTGTCAGCTTATAAAACCCTTTGATGGCTCCTTCAACAAAACAAAATGAATTTTATTTTAGGTAGGATAAATTTATTCTATGTCCATGATCCCATGAAATTATACAAATCTTCATGAGATCCTTGACACTAGAGTCTAATTCACCCATAGTGAGAAACTCAACGACTCTCTTTACTTGAAATTATATCTTCCCTTGACCTCGACTGCTCTATTATGGAGCCCAAATCTGCCACGCACTATGGCCATCATCTATGCTTCTGCGCATGCATCAAATGGATGGACAAGCACAGAAAACTACAACGCAAAGTAGCAATTACTTAATCTACTCTTACATAAGCTCGTTCATTAGTTTCAATTCTCTTCCAAGGTCCTTGGGCCCTCCCATGAGGGATTCAAGCCTGATCCATCTCTGATACCATATTAAAATGAGAGATTAGAGTATTTTGTAACAACCCTCTCTTACACTTAAGAAAAGTCGAAGCACAAAGGTAATTTTTTTTTTTGCAGTAAGAGATTAACATCAACACAAGATCATGGCAATGCCTATTTAACAACATCATAAGTAAATACATGTCATTTACTCATCATGGAAATAACTAAAGACACAATCAACTCGTCAACGAAGGATAACGACACATAAACATGATAACATATCATAATAACAACTCACAAACGCTTGAAACAATTTACAACAACTTTCAATCAGATAAAGAAATATAATATGACTACTCGTCCAACCTACCCTGCAAGGTTAGGACCTCCACGACACATAAACAACGCTCAAGCCGAGGTTCCAATTGCTTTTAACCATTTAAGGTCTCAGGGTTGGCGACTGTTCTGAGGAACAAGGAGGTGTCTACATCCCACTAGCACAATTGTATCCAAGAAGCTATCTAAAACAACAACATCAAAGATCGTCCATTCATGAATCCATTAATCCTAAAACATCAAATAATCCACGTCGCTAGGGTAATCATTATTGTTATTAACCATACCTCAACATTTCATTAATCGTTACGCGCGAGAGTGAATAATTTTTAGAAAAAACACCCATCATGTTAAGTAATGGTGCAAGAAAACAAGGTTTCCACTAAGTCATAGAACTACAAAACTCATGATGTGGATTATTTAACATTAAATTGTAGGTGCAAGGAAGAATGACGAAGCAATCACACGCCCACCTAAAATAAGGCGCGTAAGTAAATTTCATTACTAAACTAGTCATGCATCACCATTAATGAAGGGCGCATGACTAATGGAGATAAACATTGTACATCCATCATTATTCCAATGTGCAAGCAATCCCATTTAATAAATCACCTCATAATCAATGGCGCATGGTAAACATTCATTTAAATTATGTTTTTTTTTGGGGTGCCAAGGTACTACACACATGTCCATCCACACATAGCTATTTATATATCATGGTGTAGGTAGGTATCAATTAAAATAAGGCGCTGACAAATAATCGATCAACCTTCCGATATCAACATTAATTCAATGGCACCACAAAACCCATTACTTAGTCATTAAACATCAACATATTTACAAGGCACAATAAGTCCAATGTCTACAAAATCATTCATTACAGCATATATTTGTGAGCGCAAGAAATATACTAACAATCATAAATTTCTTGGTATAATCGTGCAAGGGTAAGTTGATTTCTAAACCATCACATGACAACATGCGTAGAAGAGTGAGAGTAATCATTACTTTAATTCAATTGCCCAAGAATTATAATCGCATTAACATCGAGGCGCGATGGAAATCAATAGTTAAATTCCTTGGTGCCAGGAATAAAACACATAATCAATCATACGACAACACTTTTCATGGGTGCAAGAGAAATAAATACTTATTCAACCAAAAACCACAATAATTTAAGGCGCACCGAAATTGTTACCAAGCTTCTCCTTCTAGAAACAAGATGGGTAAGGGAGAAGTGAAGTGTGAAATACAATCTTGAAAAAATGTATCATAAATATACATCTCAACTCTTAGGGGAAACTTCTAGGAGTATGTAAAAAGGGGTCTAGTAGTCCTAGATATTAGGAGAACCTAAAGGAAGACAATCAAATAAAACACCACCTTTACGTTAGGTATCCAATGGTGGTTATGAATTTATTTAAATCAATAAAAAGAATCAATCAACATTAACTAGAAGGATGGTACCAAGGAAATCATTAAAACCCTAAATGGTGATGGCACTAGGGAAACAATTAAGAATAATAAAAAATAAACTCATTTATAAAGTAGTATATAAAAATCACCTTTTCTAAAGAAATTTCTCAACTTTTAACCAGAATCAAGATGACCCCATTTCTAAACTGCAATCTACTAGCAAAGGGAGAGAACGCCACTTCCATATCTACTAACCAGAAATCTAGCATTGTCTTATTATTCCATTTATGATTTTAAGGAGGACCCAAGTCGATTACCATCTTACAACAAAAGTTAATGTTCAACTATCTGACTGGTTTAGTTAAGGGGGACAAGGAAAACAAACTAAAAAGTTAAAGAATTCAGTGAATCTGTCCTCAGATTGGTGATTAATAAAAAAATTGTCAGGTAAGGTCACGTCATAACCGTGAAAGGAAAGATATTCATCTTCTCTTTAATCACTACTAAGAAAATGAGAAAGAACCTCACCCGCAACACACGGATTAGAGCCATCTCACATTCCAATGGAAGGTAAGGTATTTATCACCATGGAAAGAGAGGAGGTCGAAAAAAAACATATTGATTCGATAAGGAGGTAAAAAGTCGATACTCAAGCAGCACGATTTAAAATTAACAGAAAATGAAGCTCAACGTAAAATTGTAGAGCCCTTGATGTTGAATTATTTAGTTTGATTGGTTCTGTCAGGGAGGTAGTTGGGTACACGTGATAGAATCCTTACAACTTGATCGAGTTTGTTAAGGGGGTTACAAAATTAAAATACGAGAAGTCTGTATTCAAGAGTGAAGAGGTGGGAATCACGCAGTCATTGGCAACCATTTTTAATTAGGGCGAGTCTCGCAAGGCCAGGAGCTCATCGTTCTATCTATCAGCCTGACACCCTTCCAAGATATCTGTGAGGACACAACGGGTTTGAACCTTCCCTAGCATGGTTTTAGAAGGGACAAAAGTATCACGCTGAAATAGAGGAATCCTTTCTATTAGCTCAAAGAGGAACCTCTAATGACATTCTCTACAGGGGGGAGGAGATAGCTTTGCAAAATGCTGGAAAGGATCTCTGCCTTTCTTGTTAAATATATTGTACCCTCAACAGTATAACCGTACACTGCCAGCTGTACTGGACAGTTGTACTTTCTATTTCTGTCTTGCTTTGAGTATATATAAGCTCAGCTATTTCCTATTGTAGAGAAGACTTCTGAATCTCTTCAGTTCTGTTCTGTACTTCTTTATACATTTGAATATACTATTCTTTTCTCTCTGCATTTCTCTGTCCTTCACAATTTATCATGGTATCAGAGCTACAACAGTAAGTCTCTTCACACAGTCGGGAGAAATGCTACACCACGGTCGGGAGAAACCTTTCGATCCTCCACGGTATTAGAGCCTCCACCGGATCTTAGAAACCTTAGCGTCCTGAGACTTTCACAAGGTTTGCAGGAAAGGTATGCGCATTACTCTTTAAAGATCATGAGTGAGAGAAGTTAAGCGGAGACGGAGATGAGAAGAAGAAACACACACAATTTTCTCAAAGAACCGTCAGAGATTGACGCAGAAAGTGCTGCAGATTTTCTCAAAGAACCGTCAAAGATTGACGCAGAAAGTGCTGCAGAACGAAAGAAGTTTAAAGAACTTGAAGATTTCGCTTCTATTCGTTAAAGTTTCAAGCAGAAGGCATAACTGGTTAAAGATTCAAGGAAATCGTTCTCATCCGTCAAAGATTCAAGCAAATCACGAAGAAATCGTGAAATTCTTTCAAATCTTTGAAAGATTCACAAATTTCTCTTCCACAGGTGTAAAGAACGCATCTCAGGCGCAAAGAACAACCATTAAAGAATTTGAGGATGCATAAAATCGCAAGGCCTGAATTTGGTGGCTGGGATGAGCGTTATAACAATGGGAAAATGAATGCACAATGAGCGAATATGCATAGTGGGCATGTGGTAAGGAAGCAACTCAAGTAAATAAAAAGGGTCTTCTGGGAAAATAAAAAATAAATAACAGATAATAAAATACAAGGCGAGGAATTAATCATCAAAGAGATGCACCAGGTTATTGTATTGGTTTTACACATTATTTGAAGGTCTTGTGATAGAAAAATACCATTCTATTACATACAATGAAATTGTCAATGTAGCGTACACGTGGGAAAACGGTCATGCAAACCAATAAATATCATAATCTTATTAAACAATATAATATTTGCGTTCAATTCTGTAGCTAAAATAAAAACAGGGCGATGATAATGATATTCAGTTGCGAACCAAGATAAATCCTTTAACACAATCTAATTATACAACTTAAAAACATAAGTGATTTTCAAATTAAATACCATACCATAATTGAAGGCGAAGAATCTGAAGTTGGTGTCCCGTGCTTGCACTCCATCTAGCTCGCTTCTTGCTAATCGTTGAGACCTCACCGATACCTCCCAGCCAACGCTAGGGGTACTCTTCTTCCCCCTTATCCCCCCGAGCCGTAAAGGGGCCACATACACAAAACCAGAGAAAATCTAGCTCTCAACTCGCCTCGCAAGGTCGAGCTACCGCTCTCTATTCAAGATGGGTATCCCAACTCCCACAAGAAAAATCAGTTAAAGAAATTTCGGAAGCATAACATTACACATACTAGTCTTGATCCCTTCCTCTTTCTTTCCATTACTTTTATAGAGTTCTTCTTAGTGACTTTCCAATTGCACGTTAAATTATTTTTATTAAAAATTAATTAGGAAACACTTCCCCACGTACACTTGTCACCTGATCCCTTAGTTGCACTAGATATTCATTTATTTAATTTAGTTAATTGCCAATTTCCCTTACCCATCCTAAAATTGTTCCTAAAAACGCTCCTAGTTGTCCCTTTATTCCCTCAATTTCCTTTAATGACTGACGCCTTTCTTAAAACATAGTTGAGTTTTATTTAGGAAATTTCTCTAGAATAGATTCATTTCTATGTTCCACATTCATTTTTTCATTCATTTCCCTTTTTTTTCTATGTTCCAAATTATCATGTCTTGCACATAAACAACAATTCATTCATAGATAAATAATTTCTCCTTTAAATTCTTAATTGATATATTTTTTTTCTTCATCCCACTTTTATTAATTGATTAATTTTATTTTTTTTTGTCTTCTTACCCTATTTCGACCTAGGCTTAACACTTTTAAGTGAAATTTATAATTAATAAAATTTACTCATTCAACATTTATTTTAAGGCTCACCATGTCAAAATTAAATATTGTTTTCTAGGCACCTAGGTTCATTGACTCACCTGTGTTAAAATTACGACGTGCATTTGAGGACACAGTATGTGCTCCAAGGGTGTCACTCACCGTTCTTCATGTTTTAATTATGCGACATTCCCTTCAAGATGCACTATGTGCTCCAAGGGTGCCACTCACCTTTGACTAATTTTGGTGGTTGTCCAACCCTTGGAGTCAATACTCCATTAGACGACCTTGTGGGAGACTAAGGGCCTCTAAGGAATGAGGACCATGCCTTATTGTATTCCCCTTAGAATATTCATGAGTGACTATCTGAGTCTACCCTCATGGCATCATGGATCTCTCAAACTAGGTAATCGTTAACCTACAATTCGAGCCATGGCGAGAGAGCTAGTAGGTTGTGGAAGGGTTGTTACCACACCTCTCCCTCAATATCTCAGGTTGTTTTGCATGGCCCCTTTACTCCTAATGTGAGTCTGATTAACCAACAATCTTTGGCCTGCATCCATCAATGAAACATGTCAACTATCCATAAAAACATCATAATATACCAGCTCATATGTCACATATTCCTAAACAGAAATACCCAAACCATATACAATCCACTCCCTGGCTTGATCCATATTCCAAGGAGGCCCATCGATGCCATTGACATCCTCAATCTGTCAAGTGTCCTTCACACTCAAGATAAACCCGTCAATAGCACCTTTCTATACATAGATAATCATATGACATAACATCATAATCCATAAGCATCATCATCCGAATCTATAAGAGAAGAAGACAATCATATAATGAACCAGATTAGTTGCACACAAGTGTCCTCGAGGAATAAATCAAATCATGTGTGTGCAAGAGAGGGATGTTACATACACCCCCTCTTGTTTTAAACTTCATCTCGAAGTTTCACAGTATATATATGCAAAAATAAAATATCTGACAATATGTAATGTTTAACTATAAAAAAAAAAATGGAAAATGCTGGTGCATATCATATCCATCCTCCTAGGTAGCCAATTGTGGACTATAATTGTCCCAGTGGACCTTGATCTGATAGACTGTTCGACGCCGTAGTAGTCAAATGTGAGGCTCAATAGTGCGGATTGGCTCCATTGTGAGCGCACCGTCGTCTGATACCTGCAAAGAAATCATGTCATTCACATGTGTAGTATCGCTAACATAATGTATCAAAATAGATACATGAAACCATTATGCATACACCTCAAATAATGAGGTATGGCTAGTTGATAGGCCAACTTCACAAATGGTCAATGCAATGCGCATTGACAGAACTCTTCTGTCGATCTTGCTCTTCTTCCATCCCATTTTTCTTATCATTTGTAAATGTTCTTCCATTTCATGGATTTCTTATGGTCCCACCAAGACCCTATCCTCAAGTCGATCCCATATCAATGGCGTCCAACATGGTCGCCCATAGAGAAAATCAATGGTTCCATGTTAAACGATATCTTGATAGCCATTGTGATATGAAAACTCTGTCAGTGGAAAGAACTCTTCCCAATGTGTTTGTTGGTCTAACACTTACATACGCAACATATCATCCACAATTTGGTTCGTTCCATCGGTATGCTCGTATATATTAGGGTGATATGTAGTATTAAATTTAAGTTGGGTTCCCAAGGCCTCTTGGAAACTAGTACAAAATCGTCTTGTAAACACATATCCTATATCGTATATAATTCTTTTAGGCACGCTAGGAAGTCTCACAATCCTGCTAACAAAATTAAAACTATTTCAGGTGCATGACACGTCGTGTGCACAGGAATAAATGTGCACTCTTCATCATAGCGTCAACTATCATGAAAATCGAGTTGTGCCTCCTTATCATCAGAGGCAATCCCACAATAAAGTCCATCGAAACGACTTCCCATTTCCATTCCGGAATAGAACGTGGTTGTATTACTCTAGCCTAGATGTCTATGTTCAGCCTTAACTTGTTGACATCCTAGAAATATTTCCACGTATCTAACTATGTTCACCTTCATCCATTCTAGAAGAATAAGGGCTTAAGGTCTTCCCTCATCTTCAAGACTCCAAGATGAGCCATGTACACTGCTCTATAAGATTCGTTTAAGATAAAACTTTTCAACTCTTCATTAGGTGGTACGTAAATCCAGTTATTATACCTCAATAATCCGTCGTTGTCCATAGCAAATCCCTCAATTTTGGTACCAACATGGTGTCTTGTCTGATATTTTCCTTAACCTCCTTATAATATTCGTTGTCATGTTGTATAGTTAGAATCTCTTAATGAAGATTCGTCTAGAGAGGTCTCATTGAAAATATGTGTGGTCTCTGACTCAATGCATCTGCCACTCTGTTCATTATTCCTTTTATGTAGGTAATCTAGAAATCGTACTCGCTAAGTAGTTATGACCAACGCCCTTGTCGCACGTTCAAGTCACTTGCGTAAAAATGTGTTGCAACAACAGTGGTCTATTTTCAGTTCGAAATTATGTCCAAACAAGTAGTGTCTCCATGCCCTCAGGGAATACACAATGGCCAATAACTCTAAATCATACATCGCGTAGTTCTCTTCATACCATATTAATTTCCTTGAGACGTAAGAGATCACTCAACTGCCTTGCATCAAGATTCAACCTAAGCCTTCCTTGGATGCATTTGTTCATACCAAGACGTTCTCGTTAGCATCGGTGCTATCATCAACCGCTTATTGATCCTTTTAGATGCTTCCACGCATTTCTCAGTCCATACAAATTCTTGTTTTTCTTCGGGAATTCCACGATCGAATTTTCTATCTTCGTAAAACCTTCGACAAAACGTCTGTGATATCTTGCTAAACCTAAAATTTGCATACTCTTGGTATTTTTTTCAGTGCAGGCCATTCCATAATAGCCTCTATATTCATGTGATCCACAATGATTCCTTCGCCAGATATAAGATTCCCTAAGCAATGAATCCTCAATATCATTGTGATTGCTTCCCCTAATTTGTTCTCTCGTATACATTGTAGTACCAAGCGCAAATTTCATCATGTTCTACTGTCATCTGAGAATATATCAATATGTTGTTAATGAATACTTTAACAAACTTGTTAAAGTATTCGCAGAACACCCCTTTCATCAATATCATGAACACCCCTAGGGATTTTGTCTTTCCCCGCCACCCAATGGTAACTCGTAGTGTATGAACCTCGTCTTGAAAGCGGTCTTAGGAATATCTTCCTCTTTAATTCATGGCTGGTAATAACTTGGTCTCCAGTCAGTCTTCGAATACACTATCTCGCCTTTCATTTGATCAAGATTTTTTTTTATACTTGGAAACGAATACAAGTTCTTGATCGTTTCCTCGCTGGAATGACGTTAGTTAATACAGAGTCTCTACGACCCATCCTTATTCATACGAAAATTAAAAAAGCACCCCAAGGTGACACACTTAGATGTATAAGTCCTAGGTCAAACAACTCCTTCAGTTGAATTTTCAACTCTTGTGACTTAGGGGTCGACATCCTATAACATGTTCTTACTATCGGTTCAGTTCTAGGTTTTAATTCAATGGTAAAATCAACTCTCCTTTGGGTGGCAACCGGGAAACCCTTCTGGGAACACTTCTGCAACTCTCGTACTACCGGAAGGATTTCTAGTCCTTCTGCCACACCCTTGACGTTTATCACTAAGGATGCATATAACTTCCATCCTTGTGCATGCTCTTCTGTAGTACCTAGTTCTATCTAATACCAATAGTTTGGTCGACGATTGTACTTCATGCCTTGAGCATAGTAGACTGGTGCTTAGCCTGGCAGTTATTCACATCCATGTGAATACTGTGGGTCTTTCCCAAATCTCCACTTGTAGAGGGTTTTGTTGATCCAACCACTCTGGCCGTCTCAAGTGGACAGTCTCACCGGCAAGGTGGCTCTCCACTTGTCCAATCATCTAGTCTTCGGTCCAACACTCTTGGTCAGTGAAGTAGAAGTCAATGGCCTACCAGTGTGAGCTCCTGGTCTATTCTTCTGAAGAGGCCTATCTGTTGTTGCAGCGGGTGAAGTTGTTGTGATGCATATGTCGTCTTCCCGTTGGACTTGTAGGAGTCATGCCCTGTTCCCCACTGTCATCTCTTCCTCAGCTATGAGGGCTTCCGAGATTACATTTCATGATGCCTAAGGCATTAGGATCCTCCCTCTAGATGAAGGTTGGAGTGAAGTTCAAACACAACTTGTTGACCTTCAACTTCTCCATGTTCATATGCGTGGCATACCGAAGTAGCTCCCTAAATCTGGCCTCATACTCTAGCCTCGTATGACCACCCTGTCATAAGGTGTTGAACTCATTGAGCTATCGCTCAATTTTTTCCTTTGAAAAACCTCTCCCATAACCATTCCTTGAAGAGTTCCCTTGACACGTCTCCAAAAACCATGTTTAGTTGAAGTAGTAGTGTCTTCCACCATAGAGAGTGCTCCCCCTTCAACTTAAATACCTCTACATAGACCTTCATGTTGGAGGTGAAATCGCGAGGTGTGAATCACGTCGCCATGTTCTCCAACCATGCCTCGGCGGCTACGCCATCTATGGCACCCAATAACTCGAGAAACTTTACCTTCTCGACTTCCCTGTGTATTCTACTTGTACCGATTGGAGCGCATTGTGCACCCTCAGTTGTACAACATTTGTAGCCTCATATCTATATAAATGGTTAATTAAGGCCTCTGACATTTCCCTGGAAGGACCTTTTCCTACCATCCACATCCATTACAACAATTGAATCCATCCCAATGAATTGTTACTCCCTTTGGGGGTTAGACCCTTAGGGCAGAGGTGCTTCTGGAGGCATCACACCTCCTCCCATAGCACCACGTTGTGAACCTTCTCAACGTCCTCTAACCATGATTACCACATGGCTGGGTTAAAATTTTAATTAGCTCTATGTTATTAATCAAAAGTATAATACAGTGGAAGGCATGACGATCCACAGTCGTAGGGTTGAACCCACTTTGATACCATATGTAAAAGCCCTTCGTTACACTTAAGAAAAGTTGAAGCACAAAAGTAAAAAAGAAAAATCAATAAGAGATTAACATCAATACAAGATCATGGAAGTGCCTATTTAAAAACATCATAAGTAAAGCGATACCAATTACTCATTATGGAAATCATTAACAATGCAATCAAGTCATCAATGAAGGATAGCGAAACATAAACATGATAGCATAGCATAATAGCACCTCACAAAAGATTGAAGAAATTTACAACAACATTCAAACGGATAAAGAAATATAATATGACTACCTGTCCAACCTTCCCTGCAAGGTTAGGAACTCCAGGACACATAAGCAATGGTCAATCCCTCCAATTAATTTTAACAATTTAAGGTCTTAGGGCTGCCAACTGTTCTGAGGAACAAGGAGGTGTCTACATCCCACTAGCACAATTGTATCCAAGTAGCTAGCTAAAACAACATCATCAAAGATCATCCATTCATTAATCCATTAATCCTAAAACATCAAATAATCCACAGCACTAGGGTAATCATTATTGTTATTAACCATACCTCAACATTTAATTAATCGATGTGAGCGAGAGTGAACAATTTTTCGAACAAACACCCATCATCTTAAGTAATGGTGCAAGAGAATAAGGTTACCACTAACTCATACAACTACAAAACTCATGCCACAGATTAGTTACATTAAATTGTAGGTGCAAGGAAGAATGACGAAGCAATCACACACCCACCTAAAATAATGCACACAAGTAAATTTAATTACTAAATTAGTCATGCATCACATTAATGAAGGGCGCATGAGTAATCAAGCTAAAGTACATTGTACATCCATCATTATTCCAATGTGCAAGGAATCCCATTTAATAAATCATTGCATAATCAATGGAGCAAGGTAAATATTCATTTAAATTATGTTTTTTTTGGGGGGCGCCAAGGTACTACACACATTTCCATCCACACATAGCTATATATATATATCATACTGTGAGTAGGTATCAATTACAATAAGGCACAAACGAATAATTGATCAACCTTTCACTATCAACATTAATTCAATGGTGCCAGAGAACCCATTACTTAGTCAATACACATCAAAAAATTTGCAAGGCACAGGAAGTTCAAAGTCTACAAAATCATTCATTACATCGTATATTTGTGCCCACAAGAAATCTACTAACAATCATAAATTTCTTGGTATAATAAAGCAAGGTTAAGCTTATTCCTAAACCATCACATGGCAACATGAGTAGAGGAGTTAGAGTAATCATTAATTTAATTCAATTGCGCAAGAGTTCCAATCGCATTAAGATCAAGGCGCAATGAAAATCAATAGTTAAATTCCTTGGTTCCAGCAATAAAACACAGAATCGATCATATGACAACACTTTTCATGGGTGCAAGAGAAATAATTACTTATTCAACCAAAAACCACAATAATCTAAGGCCCACCAAAATTGCTACCAAGCTTCCTCCTTCTAGCAACAGATGGGTAAGGGAGTAATTCAAGTGCGCAATAAAATCTTGAAAACAATTAGCATAAATATACATCTCACCTCTTAGGGGCAACTTCTACGAGTATGTAAAAAGGGGTCTAACACTCCTAGGTAATAGGAGAACCTAAAGGAAGACAATCAAATAAATAACCACCTTTACATTAGGTATCCAATGGTGGTTATGAATTTATTTAAATCAATAAAAAGAATCAATCAACATTAACTAGAAGGATTGTACCAAGGAAATCGTTAAAACCCTAAATGGTGATGGTACTAGGGAAACAATTAAGAACAATAAAGAATAAACGTGTTTATAAAGTAGTATATAAAAATTGTCTTTTCTAAAGAAATTTCTCATCATTCAACCAGAATCAAGATGACCCCATTTCTAAACTGCAATCTACTAGGGAAGGGAGAGAAGGCCACTACCATATCTACTAACCAGAAATCTAGCATTGTCTTATTATTCCATTTATGATTTTAATGAGGACCCAAGTCGATTACCATCTTTTGACGAAAGTTAATGTTCAACTATCTGACTGATTTAGTTAAGGGGGACAAGGAAAATGAACTAAACAATTAGAGCAGTCAGCGAATCTGTCCTCAGATTGGTGATTAATAAAAAATAGTTAGGTAAGGTCATGTCATAAAAGTGAAATGTAAGATCTTCGTCTTCTCTTTAATCCACTAAGCCAAAAATGAGACAAAATCTCACCCGCAACACATGGATTAGAGCCATCTTGCATTCCAATGGAAGGTAAGGTAGTTATCACCATGGAAAGAGAGGGAGGTCAACAAGGAACTTCCTGATCCAATAAGGAGGTAAAAGGGAGATACTCAGGCAACAAGATTTAAAATTAACGGACAGTGAATCCCAACCAAAAATTGCAGAGTCCTTGATGTTGAATTATTTAGTTTTCCTAGTTTTTTCAAGGAGGTAGTTGGGTATGCGCGAATTGAATCCTTCCAGTTGGATTGATTTTGTCAAGGGGGTTTCAAAATTAAAAAATGAGAAGGTCGTGTTCAAGAGTGAAGGGGTGAGAAACACACATGCATTGGAAACCATTTTTAATCAAGGTGAGTCTCGCAAGGCCAGGAGCTTGTCATTCTATCTGTCACCCTCGCACCATTCCAAGATATCTGTGAGGACGCAACGGGTTCCAATATTGCATCGTATCGTTTTTTGAAGGGACAAAAGTAGCTCGAAGAGGGACCTCTGATAGAATTCACTATGGGGGGGAGGAGCTAGCTTTGCAAAATGCTAGAAAGGATCTCTTTGTTTATGGGGATGAATAAAATCACAAGGTCAGAATTCGATGGTTGGGATGAGCGCTATAACAATGGGTGAATGACTACATAGTGAGCAAATATCTGCGGTGGGAAGGTGGCAAGGACGCAACTCAAGTACATAAAAAGGGTCTTCTGGGAGAATCAAAAAGTAATAACAGATAATAAAATACAAGGAGAGGATTTAATCATCAAAGAGTTCCACCAAGTTATTGTATTGGTTTTACACATTATCTGAAGGTTTTGCGAAAGACAAATACCATTCTATTACATACAATGAAATTGTCAATGTAGTGTACACGTGGGAAAACAGACATTCAAACCCATACACATCCAAATCTTATTAAATAATATAATACTTGCGTCCAATGTCGTAGCTAAAAACAAAAATACTATGAGAACGATCTTCAGTTGGGAACCAAGCTTATGCCTTTAGCACAATCCAATTATACAACTTAAAAACATAAGCAATTTTCAAATTAAATACCATACTGTAACCGTAAGAGAAGAATTTGAAGTTGTCATCGCATGCTTGCGCCCCATCCATCTCCCTACTTGCTAATCGTTGAGACCTCACTGGTACCTCCCAACCAACGCTAGGTGTAATCTTCTTCCCCCTTATCCTCCCAAGCCGCAACGGGGCCATGCACACAAAACCTGAGAAAATATAGCTCCCAACTCGCCTCGCAAGGTCGAGCTAGACTCTGTATTCGAGATGGGTATCCCAACTCCCACAAGAAAAATCAGTCACAAAAATTCCTACAACATAACCTTACACATACCAGTCATGATCCATTCCTCTTCCTTTCCATTAGTTTGATAGAGTGCTTCTTAGTGACACCTGCCAATTTCACGTTAAATTCTTTTTATTAAAAATTAATTAGGAAATACTTTCCCCCGTACACTTGTCACCCGATCCCGTAGTTGCACTAGATATTCATTTATTTAATTTAGTTAATTGCCAATTTCCCTCACCCATCCTAAAAGCATTCCTAAAAATGCTCATAGTTGTCCCTTTATTCCCTCAATTTCCTTTAATGAGTGACACATTTCTTAAAACTTAGTTGAGTTTTATTTAGGAAATTTCTCTAAACTAGATTCCTTTCTATGTTCCACATTCCTTTTTGCATTCATTTCCACTTTTCGTCTAAGTTCCAAATTAGCATGTCTTGCACATAAACAACAATTAATTCATGGATAAATTATTTCTCCTTTAAATTCTTAATTGATTTTTTTTTCTTCACCCCCCTCTTATTAATTTATTAATTTGGTTTTTATTTTTTGTCTTCCTACCCTATTTAGAACTAGGCTTAAATTTCAACTAGGCTTAGCATTTTTAAGGGAAATTTATAATAAATAAAATTTACTCATTCAACATTTATTTTAAAGCTGACCATGTCAAAATAAAATATTGTTTTCTAGGAACCTAGGTTCATTGACTCACCTGTGTTAAAATCATGACATTCCCTTCAAGATGCAGTACGTTCTCCAATGGTGCCACTCATCTTTGTTCATGTTTTAATTATGCAACTTGCCCTTCAAGACGCACTACATGCTCCAAGGGTGCCACTCACCTTTGACTAATTTTGGTAGTTTTCCAACCATTGGAGTCAATACTCCATCAAACGACCTTATGGGAGACTAAGTGGCTCTAAGGAATAAGTACCCTTCCTTATTGCATTCCCCTTAGAATCTTTGTGAGCGATTGTCTCAGTCTTCCCTCACGGCCTCGTGGATCTCTCGAACTAGGTAATCGTTAACTTACAATTTGAGCCACGGCAGGAGTGCTAGTAGGTTGTGGAAGGGTTTTTGCCACACCTCTCCCCCAATGTCTCTTGTTGTTGTGCATGTCCCCTTTACTCCTAATGTGAGTCTGATTAGCAAGCGATCGTCATCCTATATCCATCAAATAAACATGTCAACTATCCATAAAAACATCATAATTTACATGCTCATATGTCACATATGCCTAAAGAGAAATACCCAAACCATATATAGTCCACTCCCTGACTCGATCTAGAGTCCAAGGAGGTCCACTAATGCCATCGACATCCTCAATCTGTTAGGTGTCCTACACTGAGGAGAAACCCATCAATAGCACATGTCTATACATAGATAATCAAATGACATAACATCATAATCCATAAGCATCATCATCAAAATCCATACACGAAGAAGACAATCATATAATGAACCGGATCACTTGCACGCAAGTGTCCTTAAGGAATAAGTCAAATCATGTGTGCGCAAGAGCGGGATGTTACATATTCACACAAATAATCAATTAGAATATCTAAATATGATTTACAATAAATTTTTACTTTATTATATAGAGTGCATAGGTTGTTATAAGATCTAACATATTCCAAATATAAAGGATAGGTTGAGAGAATATATCAACAACACACCAAACAAGGATCTCACAAATCAAACTCTCAAACAACCTATGCACTCTATATAATAGAGAGTCCAAATGCATTGTAAATCGTATTCAGATATTTTGTAATTGATTATTTGTGTATAATAATCTACTCTTTCATTTTAATGTGGTATGAGAGTCAGATTGGACTTGACTCCCTCACTATAGGGCCTAGGGACCTTGGAAGAGAAATGAAACATGTGGGTGAGCATAGGTGAGAGTAGATTAAGTAATTGATACTTTTTTTTTGTAGTTGTGTGTGTTTGTACATCCATTTAATGTGTGCTCATAAGCAGAGACGATGGTCATATTGTGTGGCGAATTTGGGAAATCTCCCAAAGTGTAGGATCAAACCACTCTCATAGAGATTGACACTACTTCTCAATACATTAGCAATCATATTAGATAAGTATGAATTATNTACTTATCTAATATGATTGCTAATGTATTCAGAAGAATTATAAGTATATAGTTGATATAACTATAAGATTGTGAAGAATTATTATTTATCTCATATTAAATTTATTATTGTTATATTTCCTTTTATTTTTTATAACATATTATATTGGGGCCACATATACTCATGCAAATATTTACACTAATGGATGAGGTAATTGTTACAATCTCTTCAATATTAGGGTGTAGGATGTACCTAGTTTTTCTAGGTGCAATCACTTAGTGTATATTATAATCTAATGGAATCTGGATTTATAATAGATTTCTTTAGATCTTATCCCCAATCTTTCATATTATAAAAACAAAATGTTAAAGAAAATCAATTAGTTTCTTATCTTTTATTTTTTAATGTTAGATACATTAAAGTTAGTATGAGTGGATGATAATAATCATATTTATCATAGTAATTTTCATATCCCCACATTATTTCCATCTATTTATTAAATACTAAGAAGGATAAAATTTGTTAAGATGTAATTTTTTATAATTTAATTCCATGGCATGTATTAATTCCTTTATAATATGTAATAAAAATTTATATCTTAAAAAATTTGATTGATTTAGATTTTAACAGACTTTATCATGTACATGTTACTAATATGGAATTATGTATTTTTTTATTTAATTTTCTTTATTAATATATTTTTCCAATTACTCTCAATACAATAATTGTTAATAAACTAATTTTATGGTTAATTATAATTATATATAGATGATGATGGAAATACTATTTTGTTTAATCCATGACCACCATATTTATACCATACTTATCTGAATATTCAATTTTTAAAAAAGGCTTTGAGTCTAAACTATGTCGAACCCTCTTGTTGGATCTTCTCCTTGCTTGTTATAGTCAATGTTTAGGGTATTTGGGTGAGATGGTAGCCAATATGGTAGCCAATATCTTCTCTTGAACTCATTCAGTTGGCTCTCAATGATTTCCTCTAACAAACCTCTCCCAGAACCGTTCCTCGAATATTTCCCATGAAACGTCTCCGAAAACCTTGTTTAGTTGAGGGAGGAGGGTCTTCCATTATAGAGAGTGCTCCCCCTTCAACTGAAATACTGCTACGCGGACCTTCATGTTGGAGGTGAAATCATTAGGTGAAAATCGCGTCGCCATGTTCTCCAACGATGCCTCGGTGGTTGTGTCGTCCGTGGCACCCAAGAACTCAGGAAACTTGACCTTCTCAAGCTCCCTGTGTACCCTACCAGTACCAATTGGGGCGCGTTGTGTGCCATCAGTGGTACAGGCATCCTAGCCTCATCTCTATCTAAACGGTTAATTAAGGCCTATGACATTTCCCTCGAAGAACCTTGTTTGACCATCCACATCCATTATAGAAATCGGCTCCAACCCAAAGACTTGTTATTCTCTTTGGGGGTTAGACCCTTAGGGTGCGGGTGCTTCTGGAGGCATCACACCTCCTCCCCTAGCACCACATTGTGAACCTTCGTGGCGTCCTCTAACCATGATTACCACATGGTCAGGTTAAAATTTTAATTAGCTCTAAGTTATTAATCAAAATTATAGTACAGTGGAAGGCGTGACTATCTACAGTCGTAGGGTTGAACCCACTCTCATACCATATGTAAAATCCCTCTGTTACACTTAAGAAAATTCGAATCACAAAGGTAAAAAAAAATTGCAATAAGAGATTAACATCAGCACAAGATCATGGTAGTGCCTATTTAACAACATCATAAGTAAACCAATACCAGTTACTCATCATGGAACTCACTAATGATGCAATCAACTCATCAATGAATGATAGTGACACATAAACATGGTAGCATAGCATAATATCACCTCACAAAAACTTGAACCAATTTACAACAACATTCAATCAGATAAAGAAATATAATATGAGTACTTGCTCAACCTACCATACAAGGTTAGGATCTCCATGACACATAAGCAACACTCAAGACCTCTAATTGATTTCAACCATTTAAGGTCTCAAGGCTAGCAACTGTTTTGAGGAACAAGGAAGTGTCTACATCCCACTAGCACAACCGTATCCAAGCAGCTAGCTAAAAAAACATAATCAAAGATAATATATTCATAAGGTGCGCAAGTAAATTTCATTACTAAACTATTCATGTATCACCATTAATGAAGGGCACATGATTAATCAAGATAAAGTACATTGTACATCCATGATTATTCCAATACGCAAGCAATCCCATTTAATAAATCATCCAATAATCAATGGTGCAAGGTGTTAGCACCTTATAAATTTGCCCAAGGTTATGGAGGCAATCACAGGGGAAACATCAAAACCACTTCGAGTCTTGGATATAGCCTTCCAAGACTCAGAGAGGGATCTCTCTGTCAGATTTAACTTTGTTTATGTATGTATCTTAAGCTAGCTATGCAAAATAGGATTTGTTTTTTAGGAATTGGGTAGGGGCAGAGAAGAGAAACCATGGTCTATGGAGTCATTGCAACGAATGATTAAAAATCCATGTCAATAGGCTAATATTTGCAGGGAAAGGTAGACAACTCACTGGATCCTTTAATTTAAATGAAAAGGGAGAGACGAAACGGGTCAAGAAATCCAATTAAACACAGAGAAACTAAGAATTTTGAGTTTAATCTTCAGTGGAAAACATAAAAAAAACTATACCAAGCGAGAGACAGAGGGTACATTAAAACCAATTATGTTCTTAATCTTCTCGGAATAATTTAGAGGCAGAAATTAATTATGATAACAAAGAAACAAATTTACAAAGAGGGATGCACATCACCAGTCAAAATAGTCACAAGAATCTTGGAGCATATCACTGTATTACTGAACTATGAATCCATCGAGGCTCTGTGAGCTTTGATACAAATTAAATCATGCTCCCTGTTGATCCCCCTTGCACATTTGATTCATTACAATATATAAAAAATACTCTCCTCACTCTCAGGAAGTCGAATTCAACCACCTTGTCCAAAAATAGAAATAAAAATCCCTAAAAATCCTGAACTGTCCGCCATGAAAGACGGGTCGAATTTCTGCAAAAAAGGGATCCACTCAAACATTTGTTTATCTTCAATGCTGATACCTGGGAAAAACCAGAAGGAGGTTATTGTATATGATCTTGTTCTGGACAAAAAACTCCTTTGATTTCATTAAATTCGCCTCCATCTCGCCGAAACATCCCCTGCAAAATCAGGACTGTAACAGAAAAAATGAAAAACTGAAAAAATGGGGCTCGAAGATGGCTTTGATTCTCCCAATTGGTGGCACCTGTGAAAAAACTTAGAGATGTTTTTCTTCTTCATCTCGTTATAGAGAAAAACTCTCTCGGTTTTTCAAAATTCATTTTCGTTTGCCCATAATCGACTTTGGAAGATGACATGTTGAACAGGCAAAAATGGGCATTTTTTTTTTAAAATTGGGGAAAGCAATTTTTTGGAGAAACGTGGTATTCCGGATCCCCGTGAGGTGGTAAGTGGTTTTAGGGGGGGTGGTGCACTGGCTTGTGGAG
>SNQJ01S0037274.1:85230-98489 GCA_010110895.2 Picea sitchensis
ATGGTAAGGGTGGGTAGAAACTTAGGATAGTATTTTAGTTTGATTTTTTTTATTTTTATTTTTATTTTTGTTTTATTACATGTGTTAGTTTATTTTAATATTAGTATTTTATATTTTGTGTTTATTTGTTATGTATTGTATTTTGTTTTTATTTATTAGTTTTATTACTTTGTTTTGTTTTAATTTTTATATATTTTATTTATTGTTTGTTTATTATGATTTTTGTTTTAATTTGTTTTGTTTTAATATTTTATTATGTTTTTTATTATTTGATTAATGTCAACTTTAAAAAATTAACCTAAACACTAACTTAATTATTAACTAATTAATAATTAATCTAATCATTATTTTATTTTAAATTATCCTATTAAAATAATTTTATTAGGCTAATGAGCATTAGAAAAATGCCACTAACTATTTAATATTAACTTAATTATTTGTTTATTATCCTAAGTTTGTTTATTCATGTAGGGATGAGAGGCGAGCGAGATGTAGTCAATGGCACAAATGGGCAAGGGAGAGAGGGTGCAGAAGGTGGATGAAGGATGCAGTAGGGTGATGAAGGATCGGGCGAAAAGAGAGAGGGGAAAATGGAATCAACTGAGCCAGATGTCTTTATCATGGGAGCAACACCAAATCAACAGCCGAAGAATCGAGTTATCTATGATTATAGGTCACCAACACAAGGTAAACATTCATTTAAATTATGTATTTTTGGGGGCGCCAAGGTACTACACACATGTCCATCCACACATAGCTATATATATATCATGGCATAGGTAGGTATCAATTACAATAAGGCACAAACGAATAATTGATCAACCTTTCGGTATCAATATTAATTCAATGGCGCCATAGAACCCATTACTTAGTCAATACACATCAACAAATTTACAAGGCCCAAGAAGTCCAAAGTCTACAAAATCATTCATTACATCATATATTTGTGTTCGCGAGAAATCTACTAACAATAATAAATTTCTTGGTACAACTCCACAAGGGTAAGCTAATTTCTAAACCATCACACGACAACATGCGTAGAGGAGTGAGAGTAATCATTACTTTAATTCAATTCTGCAAGAGTTCCAATCACATTAAGATCAAGGTGTGATGGAAATGAATAGTTAAATTCCTTGGCGTCAGGAATAAAACACATAATCGATCATACAACAACACTTTTCATGGGTGCAAGAGAAATAAATACTTATTCAACAAAAAACCACAATAATTTAAGGTGCATCGAAATTGCTACCAAGCTCTTCCTTCTAGCAACAAGATGGGTAAGGGAGTAAGTCAAGTGCACAATACAATCTTGAAAACATGTAGCATAAATATACATCTAACCTCTTCAGGGAAACTTCTAGGAGTATGTAAAAAGGGGTCTAGAACTCCTAGATATTAGGAGAACCTAAAGGAAGACAATCAAATAAAACACCACATTTACATTAGGTATCCAATGTTGGTTATGAATTTATTTAAATCAATAAAAATAATCAATCAACATTAACTAGAAGGATGGTACCAAGGAAATCATTAAAACCCTAAATGGTTATGGCACTAGGGAAACAATTAAGAACAATAAACAATAAACTCGTTTATAAAGTAGTATATAAAAATTGCCTTTTCTAAATAAATTTCTCAACTTTCAACCAGAATCAAGATGACCCCATTTCTAAACTACAATCTACTAGGGGAGGGAGAGGAGGCCACTTCCATATCTACTAACCAGAAATCTAGCATTGTCTTATTATTCCATTTATGGTTTTAAGGAGGACCCATGTTGATTACCATCTTATGACGAAAGTTAATGTTCAACTATCTGACTGGTTTAGTTAAGGGGGACAAGGAAAATGAACTAAACAGTTAGATAAGTCGTCAAATCTATCCTTAGATTGGTGATTAATAAAACATAGTCAGGTAAGGTCATGTCATAACCGTGAAAGGCAAGATCTCCATATTCTATTTAATCCACTAAGGAGAAAATGAGACATAACCTCACCCGCAACACACAGATTAGAGCCATCTTGCAGTCCAATGGAGCGTAAGGTAGTTATCATTATGGACAGAGAGGGGGTCGAAAAGGAACATCCTGATCCGATAAGGAGGTAAAAGGGCATACTTAGGCAACAAGATTTAAAATTAACGGACAGTGAAGCCCAAGCTAAAATTGCAGAGTCCTTGATGTTGAATTATCTAGTTTTCCTAGTTTTGTCAAGGGGGTAGCTAGGAACGCGGAAATCAAATCCTTCCAGCTAGATCGATTTCGTCAAGGGGATTTCAAAATTTAAAAACGAGAAGGCCGCGTTCAAGAGTGAAGGAAAGGGAATCACGCAGGCATTCACAGCCATTTTTAATCAGGTTGAGGCTCACAAGGCCAGGAGCTCGACATTCTATCTGTCATCCTGGCACCGTTCCAAGATATCCGTGAGGACACAACGAGTTCCAACCTTCCCTGGCATGGTTTTAGAAGGGAGAAAAGTATCACGCTGCAAGAGAGGGATCCTTTCTATTAGCTGGAAGAGGAACCTCTGACGAAATTCACTATAGGGGGGAGGAGCTAGATTTGCAAAACACTGGAAAGGATCTCTGCGTTTCTGATGGATGGTTGGGATGAGTGCTATAACAATGGGTGAATGCATGCACAATAAGGAAATATGCGCAGTGGGTAGGTGGTAAGCACACAACTCAAGTAAATAAAAAGGGCCTTATGGGCGAATCAAAAAGCAATAACAGATAATAAAATACAAGGTGAAGACTTAATCATCAAAGAGTTGCACCATGTTATTGTATTCGTTTTACACATTATCTGAAGACTTAATCATCAAAGAGTTGCACCATGTTATTTTATTCGTTTTACACATTAAGGTCTTGTGACAGAAAAATACCATTCTATTACATACAATGAAATTGTCAATGTAGTGTACACATGGGAAAACAATCATGCAAACCCATACACATCAAAATCTTATTAAACAATATAATACTTGCGTTCAATGTCGTAGAAAAAAAAATGATGAGAATGATCTTCACTTGGGAACCAAGTTTACGCCTTTAACACAATATGATTATACAACTTAAAAACAAAAGAGTTTTTCAAATTAAATACCATACAATAACAAAAGGTGAATAATCTGAAGTTGTTGTCGCTTTGTTGCGCTCCATCCATCTCCCTTATTGTTAATCGTTGATACCTCACCAATACCTACCAACCAACGCTAGGGGTACTCTTCTCCCCCCTTAGCCCCCTGAGCTGCAAAGGGTCACGTACACAAAACCAGAGAAAATATAGCTCCCAACTCATCTCGCAAGGTCAAGCTACCACTCTCTATTCAAGCTCGGTATCCCAACTCCCACAAGAAAAATCAGTCAAAGAAATTCTGACAACATAACCTTACACATACCAGTTGTGATCCCTTCCTCTTCCTTGCCATTACTTTTATAGAGTTCTTCTTTGTGACACTTGTCAATTGCACGTTAAATTGTTTTTATTAAAAATTAATTAGGAAATTCTTTCCCCCATACACTTGTCACCCGATCCCTTAATTGCACTAGATATTCATTTATTTAATTTCCAATTTCCCTCATCCATCGTAAAAGCATTCCTAAAAATGCTCCTAGATGTCCCTCTATTCCCTCAATTTTCTTTAATGACTGATGTCTTTCTTAAAACTTAGTTGAGTTTTATTTAGGAAAGTTCTCTAGACTAGATTCCTTTCTATGTTCGAGATTATGTTTTGCACTCATTTCCCCTTTTTGTCTAATTTCCAAATTAACATGTCTTGCACATAAACAACAATTAATTCATAGATAAATTATTTCTCCTTTAAATTCTTAATTGATTTTTTTTTCTTCATCCCCCTCTTATTAATTGATTTTTTTCCCCCTCTTATTAATTGATTTTTTTTTTTGTCTTCTTACCCTATTTAGACCTTGGCTTAAATTTCAACTAGGATTAGCATTTTTAAGAGAAATTTATAATTAATAAAATTTACTCATTCAACATTTATTTTAAGTCTGACCATGTCAAAATAAAATATTGTTTTCTAGGCACCTAGGTTCATTGACTCACTCGTGTTAAAATCGTGACGTTCCCTTCAAGACGTAGTACGTGCTCCAACAGTGCCACTTGTCTTTGTTCATGTTTTAATTACGCGACAAGCCCTTTAATATGCACTGTGTGCTCCAAGGGTGTCACTCGCCTTTGACTGATTTTGGTAGTTGTCCAACCCTTGGAGTCAATACTCCATCAGGAAACCTTGTGGGAGACTAAGGGCCTCCAAGTACTAAGGACCGTGCCTTATTGCGTGCCCCTTAGAATCTTCGTGAGTGATTGCCTTAGTCTACCCTCACGACATCGTGGATCTCTCAAACTAGGTAATCGTTAACCTACAATTCGAGCCATGAAGGGAGTGATAGTAGGATGTGGGATGGTTGTTACCACACCTCTCCCTCAATATCTCTGGTTGTTGTGCATATCCCCTTTACTCCTAATGTGAGTCTGACTAGCAAGCAATCGTCAGCCTACAACCATCAAAGAAACATGTCAACCATCCATAAAAACATCATAATATGCCTGCTCATATGTCACATATGACTAAACATAAATACCCAAACCATACAGTCCACTCCCTGAATTGATCTGGAGTCCAAGGAGGTTCACCGATTCCATCGACATCCTCAATATATCAATTTTTCTACACTCACGAGAAACCTGTCAATAGCACCTGTCTATACATAGATAATCAAATGACATAACATCATAATCCATAAGCATCATCATCGGAATCCATAAGCGAAGAAGACAATCATCTAATGAACCGGATCACTTGCACGCAAGTATCCTCAAGGAATAAGTCAAATCATGTGTGCACAAGAGCGGGATGTTACATATTCACACAAATAATCAATTAGAATATATGAATACGATTTACAATAAATTTTGACTCTATTATATAGATTGCATAGGTTGTTATAAGATCTAACATATTCCAAATATAAAGGATAGGTTGAGAGAATATCTCAACAACACACCAAACAAGGATCTCACAAATCAAACTCACAAACAACCTATGCACTCTAAATAATATAGAGTACAAATGCATTGTAAATTGTATTCAGATATTTGTAATTAATTGTTTGTATGTAATACTCTACTCTTTCATTTTAATGTGGTATGAGAGTCGGATTGGGCTTGACTCCCTCACTGGAGGGCCTAGGGACCTTGGAAGAGAAATGAAACATGTGAGTGAGCATAGGTGAGATTAGATTAAGTAATTGCTACTTTGTGTTGTAGTCGTGTGTGTTTTTCCATCCATTTAATTCGTGCTCATAAAGAGATACGATGGCCATATTGTGTGGCGAATTTGGGAAATCTCGCAAAGTGTAGGATCAAACCACTCTTGTAGAAATTGACCCTACATCTTAATACATTAGCAATCATATTAGATAAATAGGAATTATATATATATATATATATATATATATATATATATATATATGGAAGTTAGGTTTTTTTAATAGTTGATATAATTTTATTTTATACTTGATATACTTATAAGATTGTGAATAATTATTATTTATCTCATATTAAATTTATTATTACTGTATTCTTTTATTTTGTATAACATATTATATTGGGGCCACATATAAGCATGCTAAGATTTGCACTAATGGATGAGGTAATTGTTACAATCTCTTAAATATTAGGTGTAGGATGTACCTAGTTTTTCTAGGTGCAATCACTTAGTGTATATTATAATCTAATGGAATATGGATTTATAATAGATTGTTTTAGATCTTATCCCCAATCTTTTCTATCATAAAAACAAAATGTTAAATAAAATCAATTAGTTTCTTATCTTTTTTAATGTTAGATACATTAAAGTTGGTGTGAGTGTATGATAATAATCATTTTTATCATCGTAATTTTCATATCTCTACATTTATTTCACATTATTTCCATCTATTTATTAAATACTACGAAGGATCAAATTTATTAAAATATAAATTTTTATAATTTAAATCCATGTCATATATTAATTCCTTTATCACATTAATTTGCATATCTCTACATTTATTTCACATTATTTTCATCTATTTATTAAATACTAAGAAGGATCAAATTTATTAAAATATAAATTTTTATAATTTAAATCCATGTCATATATTAATTCCTTTATAATATGTTATAAAAAATTATACTTTAAAAAAATTGATTTAGATTTTAATATATTAATTCCTTTATAATATGTTATAAAAAATTATACCTTAAAAAAATTGATTTAGATTTTAATAGATATTGTGATATACATGTTACTAATATGCAATTATTTATTTTTGATTTAATTATTTTTATTAAGGTGTTTATCCAATTACTCCCAATTCAAAAATTGTTAATAAACTAATTTTATGGTTAATTATAATTATAGATGATGATGGAAATACTATTTTGTTTAATCCATGACCACCATATTTATACCATACTTATCAGAATCTTCATTTTAATGTAACAAAATCTTATTAACTCTCTCACTTTTAAAAAACGGTTTTGAGTCTAAACTACGCCCAAGCCTCTTGTTGGATCTTCTCCTTGCTTTTTATAGTCAATGTTTAGGGCATTTGGGTGAGATGGTAGCCAATATCTACTGTTGGCTTCGTACGTTGGTTTTCTATTTCATTCTGGTTTTTGTGCGACTATACATAAAGTTGAAATTTGTACTTGCATTGAAGGCTTTTTGGAATCTCAGATGACGTTTACGGATTTACAGGAGATAAAGGCACTAGCCCCGTATCAGTGTATGGGCTTTGTCTATAGGGAAAAATTCAAATAGACTTTACGTACTTGGCTAGTGTTTGGATGCAATAATATTATTTGTGACCTAATTTTTCATTCTGCATGCAATGATATTATTTGTGACCGAATTTTTCATTCTGCAATCACTTTTCCGAATGGGACACCTTTCAATGTGAAACTCTGCAGTACGATTTTCCAGCGAGAAGAAACTCATAATATAGCGAGGAATTCGTGATCAGTTATTCCAAACAATAGATCCAGCATGCACCGCACTTTGTACTCGTCGAAACTAAGATGAAATACATTAACTATAAATTACTATTCAGAGTACTAAATTGTTATATAGATGGAATATATATGTATCCAAATCTGTCATATACAATATTTATTACTCCGCTGCTGATAGATACACGATTTTTATATTTATTACTCCACGGCTGATAGATACCGGATATTTATATTTATTATTCCGCTGCCCACAGATACATGATATTTATATTTATTACTCCGCTGCCCACAGATACATGATATTTATATTTATTACTCTGCTGCCCACAGATACATGATTGACAAAACACTGAGCACTGAGAATGAGGGGATAAGGATTTTCTATTTTAGCCATGTGAGGGGATGCTTTCTGTTTTGTCGCATTTTGAAAATGAGAGCTCAGCTCCCTTTGCCTGTCCATTAGGTCTCTCACGCGGACACGTCGCGCTCGGAAGTAAGTATACGTTACTAATAAAATTAGGGTTTTGAGTGGGTCGATCAAATAATCACCTAATGGTTTGAAAAGTATACGTTACAAATAAAATTAGGGTTTTCGGTGCGTCGATCGAATATCCACCTAACGGTTTGAAAACTGATGGTAGAGAGAATACGCAYCGAACCGTTTGAAAACTGATGGTAGAGAGAAGAAGCCCTGGTGTTTAGAGATGATTGTGATGGCAAAATCAGAAGACTTTCCGATTTGCTAACTTTATCTTTTGATTCCACCGCTTTATTCAATTATATATTAAATATCTTCGTCCTTTGGTAAAACAAAGACATGAGAGGTCAGAGAAAATAACAAGCTGTCAATTACTATTCGGCGTCTTTTAAAACGTATCTAAAGAAATCGCACTGTCTATTTTAGCACGCACGATGTGTCACTTTCAATTTTGATGGATTGCACTGCCTTCATTAGGGCATCTCTTTGTTTGATTGGTAAACGCACATGAGGAGGAGAAAAAGAAGTAACCGTACTCTTGATTTTAAAAGCACAAAAGCATATAATGAGTAGAAAAATAAAAATGTATTGGAATTATGAGATGAAGATTGCTGTCTTATAAAATTAGTTATTAAAATTGATTGCATTTTAAATTAACATAAATGTTTAGGACACTGAAATCTATTATTTTAAAATTAAGGTGAAAATGTTTATGATGATGATATGTAGCACTTTAGTAAAATAAAATATTATATAAAATATTGGACCACTAAAAAATCAATGATATATATATATATATATTACCAAAGTACATGATGAGGAGAAAAAGAAGTAAACTTATTCTTTATTTTAAAAGCACACAAAAAAGGTAAAGTACTGGAATTATGAGATGAAGATTGGTGTCTTATAAAATTAGTTATTGAAAGGGATTGCATTCTAAATTAGCATAAATGTTTATGATATTGAAATGTAGTATTTTAGAACTAAGGTGGAAATATCTATGATAATGAGATGTAGCACTTTAGTAAAGTTGAAAATTACATAAATATTGGACCACCCAAAAATCAATGATAGATATCTATTTTAAAGGATAATAAGAATAAAGTGGTTTGTTCCTTTTGTTTAATTTTATTTTATAATAATAATTTAATTTAAAATTGTAATTTAGTTATATGTCAAGTATGAGCATACTGAATCTTTTAGTTTGTAAGAAGAGGGACTTTTTTATGGAACAACTTTATTCTTTAACTTAAACCTCTTTCATTATGATCTTTAATCTGTTATTTTACGGAGAAAATGGATGTCATTAAACATGTTTAAAGTTCAAACTAATTATCAATACAATTTATTTTAAGAATCAATATAGATTTGTTTATTAATTAAATCTATTAAACACAAAAGTTAAAAAAATCATAAATAATTTTTAATCTCTTTTAAAGAGAAAATGAATGTTATGAAACATGTTTAAAGTTCAAACTAATTATTAATACAATTTATTTTAAGAATTAATATATATTTGTTTATTAATTAAATCTATTAACCACAAAAGTTAAAAAATCATAAATAAAAACTTCTAGATACTTAAATTAACTAGATTTTTTTATTAAGCAAAAAAAATATATATATTTTGGTGATTGAATTTATTTTTATTAATATATAAACATGGATGTTACATATCACTACAATGCAATTTAAAAGAAAAAAATATTATTATTATATTTAATTCATTTATGAAACATACATATCAAATGAGATATAGATATGTATATACTACATATTTCTCTCATATTGACTTATGAAATGTATTTGATTTCCCTTAATGTAAATATTTGAAAAACACTTTCTCTTGGAGTCTCTAAATTAGATATCATTTTTCAAAATATATGTTTTCCTCACCTTTTAATTTATCAAAACTATAGCGATATTGGAAAACTTGTCCTAATTCTTTTTGAACATCAAAATAACATTATAAAGAAATATAAATAATATTTTACCTTTCTTAAAATCACATAGAGAAACTTTAATCTTACTTGACATTAACCACCACCACCACAACCACCACCATCATCATCATCATCATTAACCTTTTACCTTTTTTTAGACCAATTTTAATCCCATTCGTCGTCGTCGTCATCGTTGTCGTCGTCGCTTTCAATTTTTTATGGATTGCACTGTCTTCATTAGGGCATCTCTTTGTTTGATTGGTAAAAGCACATGATGAGGAGACACATAAGTAAAAGTACTCTTGATTTTAAAAGCACAAAAGCATATAATGAGTAGAAAAAAAAATGTATTGGAATTATGAGATGAAGATTGTTGTCTTACAAAATTATTTATTAAAAGGGATTGGATTTTAAATTATCATAAATGTTTATGACACTGAAATATAGTATTTTAGAATTAAGGTGGAAATGTCTATAATGATCATATGTAGCACTTTAGTCAAATAAAATATTATATAAATATTGGACCACCAAAAAATCAATGATAGATATGTATTTTACCAAAGCACATGATGAGAAGAAAAATAAGTAAGCTTATTCTTGATTTTAAAAACACAAAAGCATATAATGAGAAGAAGGAAAAAAAAGTAAAGGTATTGGAATTATGAGATGAAGATTGGTGTCTTATAAACTTAGTTATTAAAAGGGATTGCATTCTAAATTAGCATAAATGTTTATAACAATAAAATGTGGTATTTTAGAACTAAGGTGTAAATGTTTATGATAATGAGATGTAGCAATTTAGTAAAGTTCAAGATTACATAAATATATAGATATCTATTTTAAAGGAGAATAAGAATAAAGTGGTTTGTTACTTTTGTTTTTATATTATAATAACAATTTAATTTGAGATTGTAGTTTAGTTGTATCTCAAGTATTAGTATACTAAACCTTTTAGTTTGTAAGAAGGGGGACTTTTTCGTACAACAACTCTATTTTTTAACTTATCTATATCTTTTAAGGAGAAAATGGATGTTATTAAACATTTTTAAAATTCAAACTAATTATCAATACAATTTATTTTAAGAATTAATATAGATTTGTTTATTAATTAAATCAGTTAAACACACAGTTAAAAAAACAACATAAATAAAAACTTCTAAATACTTAAATTAACTACATTTGTTTATTAAGAAAAAAAAAGTAAACTCAATTTATTTTAAGAATTAATATAGATTTGTTTATTAATAAAATCTGTTAAACACAGAAGTTAAAAACATAACATAAATAAAAACTTCTAAATACTTAAATTAACTACATTTGTTTATTAAGCAAAAAAAAAGAAAGTAAACTCAATTTATTTTAAGAATTAATATAAATTTGTTTATTAATTAAATCTAGTTAATTTAAGTATAAACTTCTAGATACTTGAATTAACTAGATTTACTTATTAAGCCCCCCAAAAAGTAAACTACAAATATTTTGGTGATTGAATTTATTTTTATTAGTATATAAACATGGATGTTACATATCACTACAATGCAATTTAAAACAAAAAAATATCATTATTATATTTAATTCATTTATGGAACATACATGTCAAATGAGATATAGACATGTATATATTATATATTTCTTTCATATTTACTTATGAAATGTATTTGATTTYCCTTAATGTTATTTGAAAAGCACTTTTTTTTGGAGTTTCTAAATTAGATTTATTTTTTTAAAATATTTGTCTTCCTAATCTTTTAAGTCATCAAATYCTAATCTTTTAAGTCATCAAAACTAATAGACCAATTTTAATCTCACTCTGACATTCACCACCACCACCACCACCACCACCACCATCATCATCATTAATCTTTTACCTCTYTTAAAATCAGATAGACCAATTTTTTCATCATTATCATCATGGTCGTCGTCATCATCATCATCACCACCACCACCATCATCATGGAAGTCATCACACCTCAATTTATAATATCTCATCATACAAGAACATACCATCTAATTTAACTAAAATTTTAATTTTTAATTTTTTCATTTTTATTGACTAAAAAATTATAACAAAATATATATATATATATATATCAAATTTTTTATCGATTAAAAATTATATAATTATTATATATATACATAGATATCCTTAAAATTTTATAAATATATAATATTTTTTACTTCGATCAAAATTCTCTTTACTTTATTATGGACATTTTGGGTTCAACGTGATCCCTCAAAGGGGTAATTGGTCAAAGGAATAGAGGAGGATTAGAAGGTGTTAATGCCATTTGAGGGGAAATCGGTCAAAGGAATAGAAGATTTGAAGGTGTTACTGCATTCGACGGGAATCATTTGGGAATAAGTTATGGTGGGACTTGAACTCATCGTTTGGAAATAAGTTATGGTGAAATTGAACTCATAATTTTAATTGTAATTTTCAAATTTTGATTGTTTAGGATTTAAAATCATTTTAAGGGTTATTAAGTTTTAATTAAACTTTATAACAATTATGTTAAGAATTTTTTAGATATATATTTAATATAAAAATTCTATATCCTTTAAGATGTTTTTTTATATACAATTAATATGGAGATTCTATATGCTTTGCATAATTTTTTTTTTAAACACATCACCATTTAATTTAGTTGTCGTATATCGTTTTATAGAAAAAAATTTGGATAAATCATTTTATTTATTAATAGATTAAGATTATTTAAAATGAAAATTATATATATATATATATATATGCTAACTTAAAAGCCTCGAATGGAAGGCGTGCTTCTTCATCGTTGGTAGGTTGGTCTTAAATTGTGGTTAAGGTTTGACTGGTCAAAATTAGTTTTCCAATATTTGAAAGGTGGTGGAATGATTAGTATTAATTTAAGACTTTTAATATGCATAAGTGGATAGATAGATATAAGTGGTCTTGTTTTATATTTATTTTATATGTTTTACATTAAAAAAAAATATTTTAATTTAAATATAAATAAATTTTACAAAAAATTTATTTAAAAATAGTATGATTTTTTTAATAAAAATAAAATATATTTTTTTATAAATATTTATTTTTAATAAATTAATAATAAACCAAAAATTTATTCATATTAAACCTATTAAATACATGATTCACTTTTAAAATAAAAACGAAAATTCTCCCCTAGTTTTATCCATTCCATAGCCTTAGTTGAGGTGGAACTTAAAATTGTACATGTCTTCTCTCTCCATTCCTATCAAGAGAATTACTCTAAGTCATGAGACACATTACTCTCAATTATTGAGTTTGACACGTTACTTTAAGTCATTAAATTCTATGTTCTTTTCTACATTTTTATCACTATAATTCCTCTATGTCACGAGACACATTACTGTTTATAATATATGGTTAGAAATGATTGTTTTGCTTTAATTTTTTTTAATGATTTTTATTATATTTATTTAAAATTTATAAAATTGAGAAACAATTTTTAAACAACAAATTATATAAAAATATAAAAAAAATAATTTTCCATAAAAATATTTAACATAAAATTAAAACTAAATAATATATATAATTAATTTTGCATATTTATCAATTTATATGGAATATACGACTATCTATTTTTTATTTCATATTATAGTAAGAACATATTTAACCGAAATATATGTGATAATATATGTGGTATTCATGGTTATAAGATCATTTTAGTAATTTTATCAATCTATTAAGGCTTTTAAGTTGATTCAAATATTTTTGTAAATGTATATATTTATATAGTTTGAGTGGGTCTAATGGTTAAGAACATGTGGTTCCTCTTAAGAGGTCACAAATTCAAAT
>SNQJ01S0037275.1:25632-54198 GCA_010110895.2 Picea sitchensis
GGGGGAAGTCTCTGAAAAGGTGCCCATGTTCATGGAATTTTCGACGTCTGAAAGGAATGTGTTCATAGTCTATGGTTTGGGCCCAATCCTCTTCCTGGTATTCTAAGGTATCTATGCCTCGCATAGATTTGGAGATGTTCACATATACATAGATTCTTGCATAAGAGGTGTATTTTATCTATTTAGTGGCTTTAGAAGACTTGATATATTTACCCAAGGTGTTTCCTATGGCCAGTAAAATTTCTTCTAACCAGAAATCTTGAGGTAGGGAATAGAGGTGAATTCATACCGGTGTGTATGCGAAGTTCTCCTTTTTTGGGCAGAAGCGGTATGTCCAAAAGCGAAGGTAAAGGCCAACCGAATTGTAGAAATATGGTCCCCCTTCAAAGATCATGTCCTTGTCTTCGAGGTTGTAGAATATTACTGTGAATAAACCTTTGGAGCTCAGTTGGAGCTCATAGTCTCCCTTGGGATTCCACCACTCCTTGATCCAGTGGGTTAGGTCCTTTTCTGAGGGCCAGAGACCAAGGAATTTNATGTCCTTGTCTTCGAGGTTGTAGAATATTACTGTGAATAAACCTTTGGAGCTCAGTTGGAGCTCATAGTCTCCCTTGGGATTCCACCACTCCTTGATCCAGTGGGTTAGGTCCTTTTCTGAGGGCCAGAGACCAAGGAATTTTCCTATGAGGGCATGGTCTCTCATGAAATATGTGTGTTCCCCTATCCTGGTGGTTTTGATGATGTATCTAGGCGCAACCGGGGCTTGGACGATACATTTTTCGGGTATCCAGGCTCGAGCATATTTTGGATGCGAGGACTCGGCATCTGTATTTGAGTGTTTGCAGATATCCATCTCTTCCTGCAGAAACTGGTATCGCATGTGCAATGGAGGCTCAAAGGTCAGTCTGTGTGCCTGCGAGTTGTTTGAATCTTTGGCGGCGATGTTTCCATAAGAGGGGTCTTTCTCCCCCCCTTCTGTTCCCATTCTTTGAGGCAGTCAAAGCTGCAGGGATAAGGTGATTAGCGTGTACCCAGAGAGTTAAAGATGGTATGGGCAGGCAGGAGTTGGGAGCATGAAGACACCCTAAAAATTGAATATCTCCTACTCGTAGCTTTGATATTCATTATTCACTTCATATTGATTATGCATCCCTTTGTCCTTTTAATTCTGAACACATTGTCCAGCCCCCAAGCTCTTCCATACATGATTGAGAACCTCATTGTCTCTCTTATATGAGCTTGCCTTTGGTGGAGGAATTAAGTGGAGGAGGCCCAGCTGGAAGGAACTTAGTTTCTCGGTTCTGAACCATGTCGACATGGAAGTTTGTAATCATTCACTTCTGTTGATTACATTTTAATAAAAATACTCTTTTCTCTTCCAATTAATATCTTGCGAATATTTGAATTGTTATTCCATGGGTGTATTTGTTATGAATTTTGATGGATTATGCTATTGAATGTGATAGCATTATATATTATCACCATATGCTTGTGTTTCTTGGTTGTTGAGGACTAGTTACAGGTGTATTTCTTTGGGTCAAGTTCTCAACGATGGACTTCATCGAACGTCTGGATGAGGTAGGCCTTTTATCTTGTCTTACTAGCATATTTTTTTATATAGAATACTTGAGATTAGAGTTGATTTCTGCAGTCATTTTTGTTTGTTGTGGTTTACCCCTAACCATAGAGAGATTTTCCTCGTAACACTTAGGAATCCTGGCATAAAAGAAATCACAACTACATTTTGCTATAATCCCTAGAAGCAACTTCTCTGCTTCAAAACCATATGATAAGGTAAAATCCGTGCATGTCGCCCAAATAAATGCATAGAGATAAAAAAATATGTATTAATGTTGTAGAATTAGCCAATCCACATAGAAAATTGGAGGCATTCACAAGGAAATATTTTTTTAGAGAAGCCAAAACTTGGTTGTCATCTGCAAATCTATCTCATGTATACAATTATCTATGCCATTCATCGTGGTTGAAATTCATTCTGGGCTCTTCTTCAATTTCTGGCACTGTGATTCATCTTATGTATCCTTAGCAAAGAAGACATGTCTCTCTTTTGAAGAACGATAATTATATAAAACCTAAATTCCAATTTCCTCCCCACTAACACGCATTTCCAACAATCCAAAATCCTCTACTGACTGATCCTGAGAACTGTTTACTATAATAAATATGTCATATTTAATTGGTGTCCCTCCAAATTCTCACTGTTCCATACCTAGAAGCAGAGGTGATCAAAGTGGGGCACGTTAAATCTGTCACTTCAAGATCATGCAACCAACAAATTTGATTCTTCTGAATAGATTTCTCACATGGAATCGGATAGGATTGTTGACTGTGAAACCAGAAGATACAATTTATTCTTCAATTCCTTTGAAGTTAATGTTAACACATATTTCTCAATGCCAACAACTAAGTCATGATTAATCCAGCAAACAAGTGGATGAACCAATTCCCACTCGCCAAGGACTTGGATTGAAAAAATTATTTTCCCTTTGATTATTTCATCGTCTTCTTTGCCAGATGTTACTATCATGCTCCAAATGAATAAATAACCATCAGAACTTGCACTTGCTAAAAGGCCAGCTCGATCTCAACAAAATTCCATATCAGTTACTCTATGTTGATGGTCTTTTGGAAGGCATTGTTTCTTTGTCTTCCTATTATATACATAAATTGTCTCTAATTGAATGTCGTAACCAATATATTGCTTATTTGTTGAGATTTGACTTCCAACCTTTAAAGATATATCTTGATTCCCTAAGAACATGCTTGGAAAGACTACCAATTCACAATGGAATTCTACTGAAATCTAGTCATTGAAATCATAAACTACATTCTCTACTGAAAGATAACAACCTTTAGGACTCTTGTTGCCCGACATCATTTCAAACATTTCACATTGCATTGGTGGCTTTGGATAATTTCCTAATGCTTGTAAGAAATGTGTGAAATTCAAGGAAAAATAATTTGACTGAGGTTGGGAACCATTAGTAATTAGTGTTTCAGTAACTAATTTAAAAATAACCAGGATTTAGATCTCAAAATAATAATAAAAAAACATTTGTACAAGGAAGCCTCAATAATGTTTTATGATGTTGCGAAATAACTCACAAGGAAGGTATAATATTTTGGTTAGGAGATGGAGAGTGGATGGTGAGCTACTTGGAAAGTGAGACATCATGGGCTTAATATAAAATAATAATGTACTTTTGAAAATTTGGTTGGGCATGGAGTAATCTCAAATTCATAATTCATAAAATATAAAATTATAAGGTGATGTCAGAGGCATGAAGTTTATTCTTGGAGGGTGAATTATGAGGAAAACAACAAGAGCACGGTTGATATGTATTTTGAAATGTGAAGAGTGAGAGAAGGGTTTCACTTAACAATAAGTCAAGTGTCGATTACATTGTGCTAACTTCATTGAAAACAAGTGAAACCTTGCACAAGTAGTGCACTTTCAGAGGGAGCCTCACAATGCTTTGTTGGCTAAGTATTGTTGACCAAAATCATTGTCAACACACTACAACTCATACTTGTCCATGATTCTTGTGGGATTTTTTTATTTTCACTTTTATTGGGAGATCTGTTCAAAAACTAAATAGAGCAAGTTACTGCTTGTCCCCAAAAATCATTTGGAAAATGTTTTGCTTTCAACATGCTTCTAGCCATATTCATAATGGTTGTGTTTTTCCTTTCTTCTACACCATTTTTATAAGGTGTATAAGTTGTTGTAAAGTATTTTTTGATGCCATGATGCTTGCATAAATCGTGAAAAAGCATTTGTACCATATTCATATCCTCTATCTAATCTTATCACTTTAATTTGTTGACCACTTTATTTCTCCACCAATGCCTTGAATTATTTGAACTTGTCAAAAATTTTGGATTTCTTTGCAACAAAGTACACCCAAGTCTTTTTGTTGTAATAATCTATGAAAGTTAAGAAGTAGCAACTTCCTCCTAGTGATTGGATCTGCATCAAGCCTCATATATTTGTATGAACCATCTCCAAGGGTGCCTTTTCTCTATAATACACTCCCTTAGGGAAATTGTCCATGTGTTGCTTTTTTAGAATGCATCTCTCACATGAAATAGATGGCTCTTGAATGGGAGGAAAACCTTCAACCATGTTTTTATGTTGCAATAGTTTTATACCACCAAAATGTAAATGACCAAATCTTAATTTCCATAACCAAAAATCATCCAAACATGTTTCCTTTTATGCAAATGAGGCATCATGTATATCATAATTCATGGAAAGAGGATACATTATATTCTTTTTCATATTCACCTTAGAAATAAAAATCTAACTATGAGTTTTATGATATATAAAACAATCATTTCCCTTAAAAATTACAATATACCCTTTTTTAGTGAGTTAGCCAACACTAATGAGATTATATTTCAAACTTGGGGTATAGTACACATCTGGTATGTGCCTTTTCTAGTCATTTTTGGTCAAGATTTTGACCATTCATTTTCCCATAACATTTATAATATTCTCTAACCCCAATTTAAATTTAATCCTTACTAAATCATCGAGATTTTCCATTAGACTTATGTTTCAAGTCATATGATTGCTACACCCACTATATATAAGCCAAATATCATTAGAAGTCTCTTGAGAAACATTACAAGTAAGGATTAAAGAGTATTCACACTTCTAAGAGGTGTTAGAATATTTTTCATAAGGTTTGATAAGGTCAACCTTCTTCTTCCTACATTCATGTGCATAATGACCTATCTTATTACAATAAAAATACTTAACCTTGGATTTTTCATGCTTTTGATTTGGTTTTGATATTCCACTATTGCTCCCCCTTAAAAAATGAGGATTTTGTTTTGATGTCCTTTCTTGTTCTGAACCATCTCTCTAGTCACTACCTTTATTCCTCTTTCCCTCCCTCTTGGCCTTGATATTCCTCTGTCTCTTGACATAGAAACCTAAGATTTAAATGCATTTTCCAAAGAATTATCATTCATGTTTATTCTGGATTCATGGGATATAAAAGATACAAATAACTGATCTACTCATATCTTTTTCAAGTTCTTAGACTCTTCAATGGCTACAACCACTACATCAAAAATTTCAGGTAAGGTTCTAAGAACCTTCTCTACCACTTTCTGATCTAGAAGTTCTTCACCATTCATTCTTAGTTGGTTTATGATGCTCATGACTCAGGTCATGAAATGATCTACTGAATCTGTCTACCTCATCTTCAAATTCTCAAAATTCATTCTTAATGTCTACAACTTGACTATATTTACCATTGTAATGTCCTGATAGTTGGTCTCTAATATGTCCCAAGATTTCTTTGAGAATTTCGTTGCCGGGATCTTAGGAAATATACTATCATCCAATATATTTTGGATGAGATAGATTGATTTTGCATCCTTATTCGTTTCTTATTTGAGCTAATCCTTTTGAGAATTTTTCAAGTCTTGCTTGGTTGCATGATTAGTTGGTTTTGCATACCCATGAACTACAAAATCCCAAACATCCTAAGAACATAATAATTTCCTCATTCTGATTGCCCAAATTTCATAATTATTCCCTGTGAGAATCAAGATCTGTGGTTGTGCAAGGTTGTTTTTTGAAGCCATATATTTTCTAAATATATTTCCATTTTTTTATTTTTTTACTCAGCAAAAGAAAAAATAGGAATTTAAATCTAAACCTCAGAAAAATTGGAAAGCTAACCCAAATACACTAATAACCAGAAAACCATAGAACCATTGAAACTCAAGAAGATATTGACAATAAAGTCACTCAGATCCCACTAAACTAAATATCCCATAAATGATATAAACACCACATGAGATAAAAAAAAAAAATCCATTATTTGTGAGCACTTATCTTCATTCAAATATCGCACACCACTCGCCTTAATCCCAGTCCCCTTATAAAATTTAAAATTTTGGAACTTCTAATATTCCAATTGAGATAAAAAAAAACTTTATTAAAAGGAATGAAATATTTTGCACGACTTGCTTTATGTGGAAATTATGCATAAACCCATAAACCTATGTAGCACAGTTAGTGACAACAAAGGGAACACAAATGGCGACGGTTAGGGTTTGTAGCGAGAATGGTGGCTCTTACTTCATTGAGAGGAAACTCCTTTTTAGTGGAAAAATCATATCCTTCACTAGATGACTCTTCCTATGCTCTAATACCAATTTGAAGGAGGAAACAATAGATTAGCTACAACTACTGTTGTATAGAATCATAAATAAATGAAAAACGAAACACATGAATGGGCTACAACTCTTAAAATTTAATGCATGCATTTCTTTAGGAAAGAGATATAAATACATATAATTTCTTGTAGAGAAATCTTCAAGAAATATCTACAAGTATGGTCACTAATAATAGACCATCTTAACAAATCATCTCTTCTAGAGCTTTCTAAAACATAAGAATCTGGTTCTAACCAACCTTGGACTCTTCTAGAACTCTCTACAATTAGAGGGAGTAATAATATTCTAACATTAGTGGGTCATTTTACACATATTTTTCGCACAAGAAGATGAAAAAGGAGGCGAAGTTCAAGAATATGGAACTAGAGGGGAGATTGTCATTCCCACACCTTGTAATGAGGAATATTGTACCATGAGAATGATGGTGAGATCATTGTTTCTATTTATACACCCTCTCATGATAGTTCACCATAGACATATGATGGCCTCTTTGGGGTGGCATTTAGGTTGTGTAATAGGAAGAGAGGGTTGAAGGAGGTGAAGCATATCATGGCCTCTTTGGTGGAATTTAGATTGTGCAATAGGAAAAGAGGTTTGAAGGAGGTGAATCTAGATACCATAGAGTATAGAGTCCCAATAATGGTATATGAGTTGGAACAAATTCAACTAGAGATAGAGGGAGAAGGTTGGCCTACGATAGAGAAGAGGAAGTCGACATAGTAGACACAAAATAGATGGTCCTATCCCCAAAGTCACCATCCATTGTGAAATCCATAAGGTTTCTCATCGGAGCTAGCTAGGGAGGATATTTAGGCACATATCATAACCATATGTTTTAATGGAATACATATTGTAGACACCATCTAGCAACTACAATTGTTTTTGGATAAAGAGATATCTAAGAGAGGAACTATTGGGTGCTCCAAAAATGATGAAGAGTTAGCCACCATCATCCCTGATACAGGGTTCCCAAGAATCCTAACCCTAGATAATCCTTGACATTAGATTTGTATTGGCATAAAAAGGAACTCATCCCCTATCAACATGGATTTTTTTGAAGATTTAAACATTATATCATTGTAAGAAATCAAGGAGGAGCTATAACTATTGAACGAAAAATATAAGTTTGTTTTGTGACCCCTCAAGATTTAGATATGTTTTTAGAGGAGGTATCATATAAAGAGGGAGAAGATAAAATGATTGGGGTAGACCCACGACATCTCATAGTACTGGAAAAAGAAGTAGACTAGGTTGCAAAAGCATGGGTTCAATCTCACATTTTCCTCTTTATTCTATATGCTTCTTTGCAGTTTTTTTATGGGAAACTCATCAATTTCTTCTCTAGTGCTCTTTTTTGATATATAATATATGATAATAACCATAAGCATGAAAACGGAATAACACATGGTTATAGTTTTCACTTTAGTTTGAAGGGATAGGTGATTGTTAATATGGACACAATGTTCATTTTTGGAAAAGAACAGACTTGGAGCTTGTTAGGAGAATGTAGAGTTTCACATTGAGCCACCTTACTTGGAACCAATCGCAAGTGTGGATCTAAAATTTTATAGAAATCTCATACTTTTTGGAAAAAAATAAAAATCATTTGAATAGGACTAACATGTAGAAACGACAATAGTTTTTTAAAAAATAGCTATAAAAGTAATAATAATACATAGTCTCAAGCAATTCTTCCTTGGATCAATTCTTCCTTGGATCTAGTGTTGTGAATATTTTTTTCTTATATGTTTCCTTCCTTTCACCAATTTCCATCCCTTTCTTGCAACACCTGATTCCTCTCCAAAGAAAAAAAGAATCTAGCATTTTCAACCATTGAAGGCTATGGACTCATCAAAATTCAGTGTGACCTGCACTCTGAAAAAAATTTCTTGAAAAAAATCCTTGAAAAACTAAATTGAATCATATATTCCAAATATGTCGACATAAATATTGAATAAGGATCAAATTAGAAAGGTCCATCACATTTTAATTTGAATAATTATTTTTTGTTTAAATCTTCTATGTTGAAAAATTAAAATAAATTAGGATTTTTATTGAAAAAAAATTATTTCACCAAAATAAATATGTTTTGATAACAATGATTATGTTAAATTGAGAATAATGTTAAACTATGCTATCCCTTTTTAGGACTTTATCCTTTATTATGCTATCCCTTTTTAGGACTTTATCCTTTATCATGTAAGAAATCATTAAAAATTGAAACATATTATACTCACATACATGTACACTAATTAATTTTGTAATATAGAAAATAATGGTTAATGGTTTGAACAAATACAATCCTTTCTTTATTGTAAAGATTAATAAAAAAGAATAATATTATTTTATCCAAAAAACTACTAGATAAATTTCAAAACATTGTGGGCATTGCCTTATTAAATCTTTAAAACAAATAAATACATAATGATTGAGAGCTATATTTTATACTTGAATGAAATAATATTTAGTTTAACCTAATCAAGAAATAAATTCATATTGATCTATAATATCAACACTTAGGAAAATAACAAAAATAGGAAACAACAATACTAGCACCAGAATTGAGAGAAAAATGACCATCACTTTATTTAGCATAGGAGGCATGTTTATATATATGCATGTTATTATATGATGGCTTGAATGGGTCAAGCTACAACTAGTTAGTTAGATCTGATCAACTACTTCCTTGGGACTTGTACCCAGTTGTTCTTGTCCTCCAAGAAGCTGAGAGAGTGAGTCTTCCAAGAATCCAGCTGGTTGAGGAAGTGTGTATTCCTTGTGATTCACGTGGAGGTTCATTGGGTTACCAAATTCCTCCCTATGGATCAAGATCCGGGGGCCATTTGGGCCCCCGTATCTCGATCTACAGCGTCATCAACCTCCTCGTGCTCTCTTTCTCTCAATTCAAGAACCATCTTGCCAAGGAAAAGTCAAAATTTGAGTTAGCATCCATAGAATTCATTGTTTGTGTGCTTGTACACAAGTTGCTTCATTTACAGTCGTGTATAGGGTTGGGTATACATGCCCTGTACTTTACACATGAGTGTATAACCCATCATATACGCGACCCGATAAGGGATAGCCCACATACACCGAATTACACAATTTGCACCCTAAATTTCTCAAAATTTGAAACCTAATTTAAGAATTTAATCCACTTGAAATGAAGAGGAAGGGAAGAAGATTTACCAGGTCCAGACAGTTTCTGATTTCATTGCCTAACACTCCCACAATCACCATTTGAATCTCGGAGGCATTTTGGTCCAATTTGCACTATTTGGGTAAGAAATCAAAATGGTATAGTAATTTTTGGCTGTGTTACTATTTATAAACAAATTTTACCCACTTTCTATAGTTTTGAGTCATTTTTTCACCTAATGGACTAATAAAAAGGTGGATTGAGTTCGTTTTTGTAGTTTTACCTAAGGATTCTTGCGGATTTCGATGTTATGTTGGTCGTTCATCACCACGGGAAGGTATTTTCACTACCAAGCATATAGAATATGTATCCATTCCATCATGCATTTTCGCATCATCCTATAAATGTCACTTTTATGCCTTAGGTACTAACCCATTTGTTGTGACACAGAACCTTCCATCTGCTATAAGTCATGTCATTATCAAGTGATAGAAACTTACCGAACATGGGTGCCTTAGTTAGATCTCCTGCTTCATTTGGTGCCCATGCAGAGATTTTTTCCATAGGACCGGGAGTCATTCATAGCTATTACATGAATTTATGTTGAGCCTCATTTCTCACACATAAACATGTTTCCTTATACCTCTAGGACTCCCAACCGCGTTTAATTTAATCTCTTTTCCAACTCGTCTTCTAAAAGAGAAAAGATTGTCGAGTGAAATTGTCTCTTTCACACTCATAAATTAGATTTGAAAGGACGTCTATTTGGCACAAGTTTATCCCTTTTTTACACCAAGTAGACTAAAAGTCATAAAAAAGGACATTTTTGGCGTTAAGTTGTGATTGCATCTCATGCTCTTTCTTGCACTATTGAGCCTATAGTCGGTTCTCGCTTTGTGTTATAAACCATTTTCCTCAATAGTTTTTGCATCCTCAACCCAACAGAGCCTTGTTTATATCCTTCACAATTTGACACCCTATACCTAAGAGGGAGCATTCCTCCGAGTGTCCATCTCCCGCATGCATTTCCTTGCATTGAGCATAAGTACGTTCCACTGCTGGAACTAGTTTTTCTTACTTGTGACACTCGTTTCCTCCTTTGTATCATAACATTCATTTGTCTATGAAAAAACAAAAAAAGACAGGCGAGAGGGGAGTATTATCTTGTATTGGCAGTAGTTGGGTCACCTTTGAATAGAGCACAAAATTATTTGAGTCCATTCATCATCATAATTTTTGGATTAGCATGGACTTAGGAAGTTGAGCTCGTTACAGAGTCTTCTCTACCGACTGGTTACTCTTCCAGTCCCTATAGAGAGTTTCATGTATGCCTCCTGCATCTCATGGTTTCATCATTGGGTCTATGTTGCTGAAGTCCTCCATATGTCTCATTCTCTTGTTCAAAGGAAGTCTAATTAATTATACACTAATTAATTATACTCACATACATCACATACATACTTGAGAAGAGAGTTGATTTATGTAGTCGTTTCCTACATATACTAGTACTATATATTATTATACTCACATACATAACATACATGTACACTAATTAATTATACTCACATACATCACATACATGTACACTAATTAATTTTGTAATATAGAAAATAATGGTTAGTGGTTTGAACAAAGACAATCCTTTCTTTATTGTAGAGATTAATAAAAAAGAATAATATTATTTTATCCAAAAAACTACTAGATAAATTTCAAAACATTGTGGGCATTCCCTTATTGAATTTTTAAAACAAATAAATACGTAATGCTTGAGAGTTATATTTTATACTTGAATGAAATAATATTTAGTTTAACCTAATCAAGAAAAAATGCATATTGATCTACAATATCAATACTTAGGAAAATAACAAAAATAGGAAACAACAATACTAGCACCAAAACTGAGAGAAAAATGACCATCACCTTGTTTAGCATAGGAGGCATGTTTATATATATGCATGTTATTACATGATGGCTTGAATGGGTCAAGCTACAACTAGTTAGTTAGATCTGAACAACTACTTCCTTGGGAATTGTACCCAATTGTTCTTGTCCTCCAAGAAGATGAGAGAGTGAGTCTTCCAAGAATCCAGCTGGTTGAGGAAGTGTGTATTCCTTGTGATTCACATGGAGGTTCATTGGGTTACCCAATTCCTCCCTGTGGATCAAGATCTGGGGGCCATTTGGGCCCCCGTATCTCGATCTACAACAGCATCAACCTCCTCATGCTCTCTTTCTCTCCATTCAAGAACCATCCTGCCAAGGAAAAGTCAAAATTTGAGTTAGCATCCATAGAATTCACTGTTTGTGTGCCTGTTCACAAGTTGCTTCATTTATAGTCATGTATAGGGTTGGGTATACATGCCTCGTAGTTTACACATGAGTGTATAACCCATCATATATGCGAACCGATAAGGGATAGCCCACATACACCGAATTACACAATTTGCGCCCTAAATTTCTCAAAATTTGAAACCTAATTTAAGAATTTAATCCACTGGAAATGAAGAGGAATGGAAAAAGATTTAACTGGTCTAGATGGTTTCTGATTTCATTGCCTGGCACTCCCACAATCACCATTTGAATCTCGGAGGTATTTTGGTCCAATTTGCACTTTTTGGGTAAGAAATCAAAATGGTATAGCAATTTTTGGTTTTGTTACTATTTATAAACAATTTTTACCCACTTTCTATAGTTTTGAGTCATTTTTTCACCTAATGGACTAATAAAAAGGTGGATTGAGTTCGTTTTTGTAGTTTTAACTAGGGATTCTTGCGGATTTCGATGTTATGTTGGTCGTTCATCACCATGGGCAGGTATTTTCACTACCCAGCATATAGGATAGGTATCCATTCCATCATGCATTTTCGCATCGTCATATAAATGTCACTTTTTATGCCTTAGGTACGAATCCATTTGTTGCAACACAGAACCATCCATCTGCTATAAGTCATCTCGTTATCAAGTGGTAGAAACTTACCAAACATGGGTGTATTAGTTAGATCCCCTTCTTCATTTGGTGCCCATGCAAAGATTTTTTCCATAGGACCAGGAGTCCCTCATAGCTATTACATGACTTTATGTTGAGCCTCATTTCTCACTCATAAACATGTTTCCTTATACCTTGAGGACTCCCAACCGAGTTTAATTTAAGATCTTTTCCAATTCGTCTTCAAAAAGAGAAAAGATTGTCAAGTGAAATTGTCTCTTTCACACTCATAAATTGGATTTGAAAGGACATCTATTTGGCACAAGTTTATCCCTTTTTTACACCAAGTAGACTAAAAGTCATAAAAAATGACATTTTTTGCATTAAGTTGTGATTGCATCTCATGCCCTTTCTTGCAGTATTGAGCCTATAGTTGGTTCTCTCTTTGTGTTATAAACCATTTTCCTCAGTAGTTTTTGCATCCTCAACCCAGCAGAGCCTTGTTTATATCCTTTGCAATTTGACACCCTATACCTAGGAGGGAGCATTCCCCGGAGTGTCCATCTACCGCATGCATTTCCTTGCATTGAGCATAGGTACGTTCCACTGCTAGAACTAGTTTTTCTTACTTGTGACACTCGTTTCCTCCTATGTGTCATAACATTCATTTGTCTATGAAGAAACAAAAAAAGACGGGCAGGAGGGGAGTATTATCTTGTATTGGCAGTGGTTGTGTCGCCTTTGAACATAGCACAAAATTATTTGAGTCCATTCATCATCATAATTTTGGTATTAGCATGGCCTTAGGAAGTTGAGCTCGTTACAGAGTCTTCTCTACTGATTGGTTACTCTTCCAGTCCCTATAGAGAGTTTCATTGATGCCTCCTGCATCTCATGGTTTCATCGTTGGTTCTATGTTGCCGAAGTCCTCCATATGTTGCATGGTCTTGTTCAAAGGAAGTCTATCAACCTATGTCGACCACTCCTCAGAACTTTTGACTTTGCATGTCTGCCATACCCTCGGTTTGTCTCAGAATCACATGATATTGTAGTCATATTGTGCACCCTGGCCCTACTTTCATCATTGGTAGGTAACCTTGAACCCAGCAGCCAACATTTCATCATTGGTCATTGACTAGGTGGTTTCCCTTGTGTTCGATGGCAAGACATCTATTCACACATTGGGATTTGTGCAGTGTCTTGTATGCCATTATCCTTATTGGTGGATTCCTCGCCTTTGTCAGCATTTTTCATCATTGGTTGCTATTCAGAGGGTATTTTTCATGTACCTCTTACACTTGGCACACGCGAAATACGCATAGGTTCGTTGGTTCATGAACATGTTCTTCGTCCAATTTCCACCAAATCATGAAGCTCCTGCTTTGTACCTCATGCTGACTAATGAGAGATGCCTTAATTCTCTCCTTTCAGTGGGTCTCCTTCCATCGACTTCAGCTCATTTATTCTAGAAATGAGACCTAGAGTCTTATGAGTACCTTGAGAATTGTAGTCATTAGTGGAAGGCTCTCACGCCATCGACATTTGGGAATACATCAATGTCTCCTGATCGATGGATTTTTTGGGTGTTTGACACCGGCTCCTTTATTCACACTTTTAATAATGTACTCGGTGCCTTGATACCTACTTTGATTATCGATAGGATATCTCGTATTTGTTAATGGTATACCTCAATGACTGATAATCAAACGATGTCTCATTGTGTTCAACAGCAACTCCTTTATTCACATGATGTATACTTTCACCCTTGGTAGATTGTGTAAAAGACTTGAAGACATCACTATGTGGATGCAGGTTTCCTGAGTTTTTTCTTCCTTTTCATTGGACCAATACCTATATGACTTCAGTGATCATGGGAAATTAGATGGTACTCCATTGTATACATATATCTTCAGATTGATTTTGAGACCGGTTCTACTGGGCCTTGTTTGTGACTATGAAAATTATTGGCATGTAGCCACATTTGTATTTGCCTATTCATGGCCATGGACACTTGTTTGGTATATTTTCACATGGATCTGCAGTGTAATTCTATTGGCATCCATATATGCAAAGACAGTGCAAAATGTAATGAGAAACTAGTTATTCTAGCTGGTTCCCCATCACTCCACTTATGGGTTGCTTATAATGTATTTAATCCATCGCAGATACTCCTCTGACCTCACACATTAGGGGGCATATGTTATAGCAAGATTTTCCTCATCCTATGCAATCTTGCATAGAAGGCCTTTTTCCATTTCCTCATGTAGACTTGCCATCCCTGTTTGTAAAATCCATAGTAAAAAGTACATATTTTTCCACATGTACGCATCTTGACTACTATACAACATGCGTATACACAGGATGCTCCACTATAACTCGTCTACATCAAGATTTGTGCCAGAAAAAGAAAATTAATGTCGGTTTTCCATGTCACGATAGGAGATCTATGATCCTTGGCCTTCCATATATTGGAAACATTCCGACTTGGCCCTTCAGTTCCATTTTGAATGCTATAAATGGGCCAATTCCGAGCTATGGAAAGAGGAGAAAGATATCAACTTTGAGAGCAAAGTTACTATGGAGAAATTATTTACTTCATATTGAGTCTGCATCCCCTTTTTCCTTTAAGTCTGAACACGGTGTTTATCCCCCAATCTCTTCCCTTATTGATTTAGAACCTCATTGCTTCTCTATTATGATCTTGTCTTTGGTGGAGGATTGAAGTGGTGGAGGCCCAGCTAGAAGGAACTTAGTTTCTTGTTTCTGAATCATGCCGACATGGAAGCCTGTAACATTTTCACTTTTGTTGACCATATATTAATAGAAATACTCTTTTCCCATCCAATTGATATCTTGAAAATATATTGAATTATTATTCCATGGGCGTATTTGTCATGTTTATTAATGGATTATGCTATTGAATCTGCTAACATCATATAATACCACCATATGCTTTCTTTTCTTGGTTTTTTAGGACTAGTTGCAGGTATATTGCTTTGGGTCAAGTGCTCAATGGTGGACTTCATTGAACGTTTGGACGAGGTAGGACTTTTATCTTGTCTTGCTAGCATATTTGTTTTCATAACATACTTGAGAAGAGAGTTGATTTCTGTAGTCATTTCCTTTTGTTGTGGTTTACCCTAGCCATAGAGAGATTTTCCTCGTAACAAAATGCTTGTGTATGGCATCTTCCGAAAACCATTTAGCCTGAGAAGGAGTATGGCATGTGTTCCTAACAAGGTAAGAGGTATGTTTTTGATGAAGGGGCTTATACAAACCAAATTTTTGATTGGTAGGTTTATGATGACTATCCAAGGCATAAGCACAAATGAAATGATCCACTTGATGAGTCATAAAAGGCTAAAAGACATATCTTTGAAAATTCTTAATTGTTTTCAAAGACCCGAAATGGACACCATAGGAGGAAGCATGAGCCTCTTTAATCAAAGTAATACGATATTTAGAAGTTGGGACACATAACTGGTTGAGTTTATATAACCACCCATCTCTAATTGTATAATCAAGAAATGGCATTTGATTGACCTAAGTGGGAAGTTGCAAAACATCCCATATCTTTGCAAAGAAGGGATCAAAATCATAGAGAGGCTTCTAAACCTCATAGGAAACACAACACACAGCAAGGAGTTGAAGTACCTATGTAGGGGGGAGTTTTAGGATATTAACCATCTGATTGGATGTTCCCTTCTTGTATTTAATCACCAAATGAAACTATTGAATGTAAGCGACCCACATTAAATGACAATGCTCTTGTATCTTAGTCTAAGAATTGATGAAAATTAACGGATGATTGGTGTGTAGGATAGTTTATTTCCCTAGGATGTGATGGCACCATTGTTTCAATGCTTGTACTGGATTGTATAACTCTTTTTCATAAGTGTTATAATTGTGTTTGGCATAATACAATTTCTCTTAATGGTATGCAATAGGGTGTCCAACTTGTTTAAGAACCACACCAATAGAATATTGAGGAGTGTATGTCTCAATCTCAAAGGGAGAATAAAGATCAGGTAAACGAAGTATGAGAGAAGAACAAAGGGAATTTTTGAGAGAATAAAATTGTTGTTGTACCAAAGGACACAACAAAATCTGATTTTGGTTAGAAAGTTTATGAAGAGGGTGTGTTAACTGAGAGAAGTTATCAATGAAGCGTCGATAAAAATTAATGTCGCCCATAAATATATTTATTTACAGAGCTAAGTGAGGCATTAACTATTGTGCAAGAGCTTGGAATTTAGTGGGATCTAGGTTGACACCCTCAACGGAGACAACAAAACCAAAATATTGAATTGAAGGTTTCCTAAAAGAATAGTTACGATGTTTCAACTACAGTTTGTGAGTGAGAAATAAATCTAGAAGAGTGCGCACATGGAGAAAATGATCTTCCCAAGTCTTGCTAAAGATCAAGATATCATCACAATAGATCACCACAATTTTTCCCAAATTTACTCTGGAAATATCAATGATTAGCCTCATGAAAGTGGCAGGGGCATTAGTAAGACTGAATGGCATCACCATCCATTCATAAATCCCAAATTTGGTTTTTAAATTTGTCATCCATGTGTCTGTTGCATTCATGCAATCTTGATGATATCTTGTTTTAACATCCATTTTGGTGAAGAACGATAACCCTTCATATGATCCAATAAATCATCAATGCATGGTAGAAGAAAACGATTCTTGTAGGTGGCCTTATTAAGAACCCGATAGTCTGTTACTAAACATCATTCCTAAAGCTCCTTCTTGGGAATGATGAAGGTGGAAGAGGCACAGGGTGAAGAATTTGGTTGGATGTGACTGGTATTAATAAGTTGTTGGAGTTGGTGTTCCACTTCCTTATCCTCACGAAGAGCAAGGCAATAAGAAGGGGCATTGGGAAAAGTGGATCTAGGAATAAGATCAATGGAATGTTCAATGGAACAAACGAGGGGTAGTCTAGTGGGAGTAGAAAATACATATTCAAAGGATGTGACTAAAGTGACCATGTATATCTGAATTAAAGGGAATGAGAGGGGTTGTCTAGTTTAAGAGGGCACACCAAACATAGGGAAATGGACGTGTTGACACTAATTTGATGAACAATGGGTTGGACATATTTTAATGTAGGGGCTTTCAGAGAGGATGAGGTGAGGAAATAGGTACAACCATCTTTCTAAATATGATAGTTGTTATACACCAATTTACATCAGGATGGAATTTCTATCTAGCCGCCAAATATTGAACAATCACTTGTTCAAATTTCAATGTTCATAAGTCTAGTCGACCATTATGGCCCTTATTTTTTACTTTTTTACCGCATTTCCACACCCCTGTAGGGAATTGTAATAAGATGATTAGTATGATGAAGTTGTAAAAGGATTATCCTCCTGATACTTATACATGAGTGCATTACTCTAGAGTGTTTTTTTGCTTGTTAATTATATTTTGTTTTTTAGCGATTTATAATTTCCAAGTTTTTTCACTCAATTCCTCCAAACATGGAGTATGTAACTCATGGTTAAGCCTTATAATGTGCATATAATCCTAGTGTCTAATGTATATTACCATACCAATCATCCTCCTAGAGTCTCATAGAAATGTGTTAAGTCCCCCATAGGTTTTTTTAATATTTTATGCAAAAATAAAATTTCCCTCAAAATCGGGATATTTTAATTGTAAATATTTCCTAAGTTAAATAAGTGGTACTAGGAGGCATTATATGCCTTGGGGGTATTATTTTTTGAACTTATAATACCCACTTTACCTAAGAACCCACTTTGTGAGTGAAATTAGTGACTTTTAATCACATAAAAAAAAATTCTCTCACAAAAATTCAAATAAAATCAGAAAAATCAACAAGTGTTATTTTCTTGTAAACATGTTGGAGACATGTTTTGAATTAACTTACCCTCACTTGAGTTGACCAAACCTTGTTCTCACCTATTTGGGAGTTAAGAGTGAGTTGGTTGGATATTTAATTGAGCTATGAGATACTCTTTAGAGGAGGTGTGACCCTCTTGTGGGTAGGTGGCACCCTCTTGAGGAATTTCACCCATGTAATGTCCATCCAAGTGAGCATAAATGAGTAATAAAAATCATAAAAAAGTTCAACTTTGATCACATAAAGTGCTTACGATTACATTAGTTTAATATTTGTTTTTGTGTATAAGTAATGTATAATCCCTGGATTAGGAAATTGACCATCATATAACGATCCTTTTTAAGGCTCCTAAAAGAATTGCCACAATTTGTCATCCCAATTAATAGCTAATATTAAAATATTACAGTGATACAAGAATATAAGTACGTACAAGATGTTACAATGATACCAACTAAAATAAAAAAATATGTAAATCCATAACATGAATGACTTGTAAAGCACGTTCAAGTATATCTCTCACCCATTGATCGCTTAAGAGAACCAAGTAGGATAATAGTCAACTATCCAATGATAAAACAATTTTATCACTTCTACTACAATTCGATTGTTTCATGTCGATTTGGTAGAATTCAAATTTTATTACGGTAACTATATGATAAGACATGTGATCCAGACGTAGTGGGGAATAGAACACATCCCAAAGATTAAGTGAAAACATATTAACGCAGAGAATCAACTCTAAACATTGTTACTGTTATAAAATAAAAAAATACTTTAATCATAAATTGCAATATATATATATATATAAAAGTTGGAACTCAGCCTTACTAAGTTGTAAATTGAAAACATGTATTAACAATATTTTCAGTGATCAAGTTCCGATCCAAAGGAACAATCCCCTTTTGTGAAGACATTATATAATCTGAAATTACAACAATACTAATTTGTATTGTCAACAATCGTTCCATACATTCTATGCAATAATCAGTGATCAACAACAATCAAGAATGATATTTGTAACAATATTATCTCAAATAACTGTAAAATGATTGAAGATAGTGATATTTGATGTTGATTGTCAACCGATAACTTGTGCAATGTTAATTCCTTTCATCTTCTAATCCAATAACTTCATCGGTGCCTCCCAAACAACTCTAGGGGTACTCTTCTTCCCCCTTATCCCCCCGAGCAGCAAAGGGGTCACACACAGAATCTCATACCAAAACTAGCTCAAATATACCCTCGCAAGGACAAGCTTCCACCTCTTTGCAAAGCTTGCATCCCAACTCACACAAGTAAACTTAGTCAAAAAACAATTTGACAACATTTCAGTGATCCAACAATAGGGTGCATTTCCTTCTTCCTCACCTTTTTTTAATAAAATATTTGACTTGACACTTGTCTTCTCATGCACTATTTACTAATTTTTAATAATTAAAATAGAGAATATTCACCCCCAACACATTTCTTAATTTCTCCAAGTTGCACATGTTTATTCCTTTTTAATAAAAATAATTTATGTATTTTCCCTCACATCCACAATTAGTTCCTATATTTTCTCCTATTTGTCCCTTAGTTCCCTAATTCCTCCTTTGTTGTGTCCCCTAACTAATTTAAAGATGGAGTTTGATTAGGACTCTTCTCTTAGTTAGGCTTTAGAGTCTAGATTGACTTAGGATTCTAACTCTATGTTGATTTACCCATTCTCTCATGAAAACAATTTCTCTTTATTATAAATCTTTTTTATTAATTTGATGCACACATTGTGCACATATCTTCAATTTATACTTATTCTCCCTTTAGTAGTTTTAATTAGTCTAAATTTCCCTCAACTCATTTCTACAAATTGTTTAGGCATAAACATTTACACTTGGGTTTTTATTATGTTCCCTTTCATAATTTAATATAAAATTATAAAAATACACTTTCTCTTTTCTATCGGTTTTTAGTAATTGTTTAATTCTCTAAGGTCATATATATTTCTATCAACTCATTAATTTATTCATGCGATGTTCCCTTCAAGACGCACCTCTATGCTCCAAGGGTGCCACTCGCCATTTGAATTAGTTTGGAAGTTGTCTAAACCTTAGAGTCGATACTCCATTTGTCAACCTTGTGTGAGACTAAGAGATTACTGAGGAATAAGGAATCCAGCTTTACGCGCCCCTCATAAATCCTTGTGAGCGATTATCTCAATATGTCCTCACAACATCGTGAACCTCTCAAGAACAAGGTAGTCGTTAACCTTCATTTCAGGTCACGACGGGAGTTCTAGTAGGATATGACAGGGATGCTAGAACACCTATCCCTCATCCATATGATATATGTGTATGACTCATTTACTCCATATGAGTCGGATTAGCAAGCGTCACCATGCCTGCATCCACTAGAAAAGATAATATTAATAACTCATATAAATGAAATCCATCATTGAAATCGTCATCATAACACATGTGTAATAAAAACAAGTACTCATAATCAAATTCAATAGTCCACTCCCTAACTCAATCCGGATTCCAAGGAGGTCTTTCGACGCCATCAACATCCTCATCATGCCACGTTTCCTACACACTTAGGAAAAATCATCATAATACATGTAAATGTTATACATCAATATAAATAACATATCAAATTTCAATTCTCAATCATAGCATAACTTCATTAACCAAAGTAGATAATCATAATGCACTATTTTATAACTGAATCACTTGCTCGCAAGTGTCCTCAAAGAAGAAGTCAGTGGTATGAAATGTGATCAGTGTCACTGGATGTTACAACCCACCTATTGAGAGGTGGCGCCCTCCTTCTCTCCAACTTGGTTGACACTTGGTATATGATTGGGGATGTGGAGAGGTGGCAGTGCACAACTCAACATTTGTTTATCTTACTCCAACAAGTGGTGTGCCCTCCCTCTCAAGGTGGTTCACCCTCCTCACTTGTTGTCTAAATCTTGTATCTAGGAAGTGGGTGCACCCACCTTTGACAAAGTTCTTTGTGCAATTGTCTTAGGTTTGCAGGATCTATAGTTTGGAGGAGTGGAAATCTCTAGCTTAATCTTCCAACACTTTCAAATCCATTCAACCGAAAATATTTCCCTCTACAGTACATCAAGGAGACCCCATAGCCCAAGATTTGTTTCCATCCGACACTCTTTCTCTCTTATCTCACAAACTTCTTAATATTATTTTGGTTACTAATTTGCATGAAAGTATTCAGATGTAAGTTATATTTCAAATACTTATTTATCTAAACTAACATGCAAAAGAAAAGTTAGATCTAGATTACAATTTCACTTCATTATTCTAAGCTAGATCTATTATAAGAAAGTTTATTTTTAGCAAGTTTTTCCTTTAAAATTTTAAAAGGATAAAGTAGATTTATTGTAAAAGGATTTTACTTTCATATTTGGAAAATTAAGTTCCTTTAAATTGCTATTTTAAAACAGCAATAAAAAACCCTAAGGAAAGAAGCTCTCTAGCTTGCTTTCCTTAGTTCATTTTGCACTTTTTCTTTAGCATTTCACTTTTTTTTAAAATGGGTTTTATTGACATAAGTCCAAGACACTTCTAAAGTGTTTTTGGGAAATTTTAATTGTTGTTTTCTTGCTGTTTTTCCAGGTTTAGCGAACAACCAAGGGGAAAATCTGTCTATTTTGGGCAGATTGGAACATTCCAAGACCCCTAGGAGCACCCTTTTGATTACTAAACTCATTTGTAAACATTCTAAAGACTTGTGATCCCTTGAATGAATGATCAAAATTCATTCCAATAAATATATTTGTAATTCCATTAATTAAATCAGTGGGAATACAAGCTCCCACTTTTCATCCCCCTTGTGGGGAATGGTGTTTTTGGTGATTGTGTCATTTTTGCAATTTTGGCTTAAGTTTACTTTTCAAACATAAAGTTAAGCTAAAAGTGACTTTAAAATTCATCACAAAGAACTACAATATTTAGTTTATATTTCCTTGTTTTTGCAAAGTAATATTTTAATTGCTTGAATAGATTTCATTTTCACAATTTTAGTTTCTTACAAATAAATATGTCCCCTCAACTCCTCTGAAAAGAAGTTGGTCAATGTGCACTTAGATTAATTAGAAAACATTTACTTTTATGCAATTTCAATTTCGAAAATAAACCCATCCCCTCAGCTCCCTGGTGTATGCTCTGAAACCTTGCGAGACTAGTTCAATCTGGGGAACTCATCAAACACGGGGTTGGCTGGTGCGGATTTAGTATAATTACGAAAATATCGAAAAGCTTCTATTGTTTGGTTTGGAAATCCACATAAAGGGAGTGTGTGAAGTCAGACAAAATACCTCATTCTTGCTCCCCTCTGTGTTGGACCTCTGACACCTTTATTGAGTTTTTTGGTGAAGCCAATTGGGTTTCAACAAGCTCTCCGCAAATTTACACTCTAAGGAATAGTCTCTTGAGAGGCCACATCCTAGATTAGTTTTTCTTTCTTGCAATACAATTTCACACAAGAAATAAAGTAATCTAACCAACCTTAATCTGAAAAATCTAAAGGAAAATTTCACATGGAAATCTCCTTTTCCTACAACATTACATACACAACTCTTGGCATTGGTCTAATCAGATTTAATTTTCAAGTCTTTTACTTCAAAGCATTTATATATTACAATAATTTCCTTTGAAGTATCTCATTGATGTATGTGTATTTTTTCTTTATGGTTATTGAATATATCTTGGGATAAGCAAATGAATCATATGTTGCTAGTGTAGATTCTTATTTGATTATCTTGTTCTTGTTGCAATAAACTCCTAGAATACTAGTTGTGCTTAGATTAAGTTTTGAGCCTTAGTTTATTTTTTTTAGGGACTACCCCCTTGGATTCGCTAGGAGTTGGCCTAGACAGAGGAGTTGAGTATCAGGTGACAACACCATGTCTCAAAACTTGCCCCCAAGGACACACCAAGTGGATTAAATATTTCTACCACATTACCCAGGTGTGTATAAAGGACACAACGTTTTTAGTGTCATTGTCGGGAATAAATCTTTTTATTCCTGGATTTCAAGTTTTTGTTTTCCTTTTTGTTTTTTTCTTTGTTTTTTATGCTTGTTGTTTATCATAACTAGACTCAATCATTTGGTGACTCCACTTAATTTAAATTTGACAAAGTATTATACAATAAGGAACTCACAAGGATTAGTTGATTTCATCCCTGAACCTGAAAAGGTTTATAGGAAGAGGTTATCCAAACTTTCCTTTTGTACAATCCTTTATCAACATGGTTTCAAGTCCATTTCTGATATACACTTGTTTTTTAATAATTCTAGTTTATACTTTAATGTTTTGCAAGTTGAAATGGATGATTATTTTAGTTCACTTTTTTTTTTCTATTGTAAATGGCTATCCTCATGTTTTACCTGAAAAAAGATATTGAAAAATTACCATCATTTCAGAGAAATAATGCTATTACTAGTAAAGCTCACATCAAAGAATTTTCTTTATGCATTAGTAAATGGTGTAATGGTGCAACACATAACCATGAGGATGTAAAAATGAAACTTTTTTCATGTTATCTTGAAGAAGATGCATATGATTGGTTCTATGGTTTTGTTAGGGACCTAACCCCTCACGTAGGTAGAATAATATATTTCGATGTAATAAAGGTCAATATTAATAAGGCATAGAAATAAGGAAGAATAAGTCCAATGTAAGAAGACCTAATTGAAGCTTCCGCTTCTAGAAGGATATTCCTCTATATGGTTCTTTTGATAGACATATTTAGTATAAATAGGAGACGAGGGTATGAGAAATTTTGTCTTGGATATTATTGTAATAGAACTTTTCTCTGTTGGAGGTTGCCCCCTCAAAGAGGCAAGTGAACATTTCTCTCAATGATCAAAGTGTTCTTTCTGGTATTATTCTGGTATCATTTTGGTATTATTGTGGTGTTGTCCTGGCTATATTGTTGTTCATATTCCATTTCTAGCTATTTATTTTTGTTCTGCATAATTTTTATATCTGGAATATTACAAGTGGTATCAAAGCACCTTCCTCGGCAGAAAATTGTGGGTTATTTTTTTTCCAGGGTAGAGACGTATTCCGACGTATTTAAGCTACAGAGATATGGACGATACTAAAAGAGCTAAGGAATCACAACATATTGTCTCTTCTCAAAACCAAAAACCCTCCTTTATTCCTCGCACGAAACCAGTAACTCCCACTCCACCTTCTACTCCACTAAAGATCCAGAAATTGACGAGGGCCGAAATGTTTGAACGCCAACTTAAAGGCCTTTCTTATAATTGTGATGAAAAATATTTTTTGAGACACAAGTGTAAGGAACAAAATATTTTTATGGCTATATCGGAGGATGTTTCGGAAGAGGATGTTGAGGCTCCCCTTTTGTTAGTGCCACCTGAACCCACTGACATAACACCTCCCTCAAACCCTCTTGAAGTAGAACCAGTCATTTCCGTAAATGCTCTCACTGGCTTCTCTGCTCCCCAAACCCTCAAGCTAATTGGTTACATCAAGCATAGGAAGGTCATCATTCTTGTTGATAATGGAAGCACCCATAATTTTATTCATTTCCACACTGCCCAAGAAACTAATTGTTATATCCGTGCAGTCAATAATTTTCAAATCATGATTGTCAATGGCAGGTCTATGAAATGTGGAGGCCATTGTAAAAATGTGTGTCTCCAAATTGGTGAATACCACCTGAAATCTCATATGTTTTCTATCGACATGGGCGATTGTGACATTGTGTTGGGTTCAGAATGGCTAAGGACTTTGGGTCCCATTCTCATGGATTTTAAGGAATTAACCATGCAATTCGACCATGAGGGCCAACAATATAAGTTCCAAGGCATCAAGTTGTTAGTTTTATGGAGATCATTAGTTCCCATCGCATGGAAAAGATGCTCAAAAAAGGTCATTTTGGCATTATTTCCCAACTCCATGCCATACAAGCAAATGAGACACCCTCTGTGCCACAAGACCTCCAATCCATCCTCTCTAAACATCAAGCAATTTTTTCCACTCCCCAGGGACTTCCTCCTTCCCTTTTTGTTCATGATCATTCCATTCTCCTTGTCCTAGGAATCCTTCCTCCCAATATCCGTCCCTATCGTCACCCCTTTTCCCAAAAAATGAAATTGAGAAAAAATTTCAAGACCTACTCAATGCAGGTGTTATCCACCCTAGTACGAGACTCTATTCTTAACTTGTGGTAATGGTCCTTGGCATATGTGCCCTGAATTCCACGCCCTCAAAAAACTCACCATTAAAGAAACATTCCCCATTCTTGTCATTGATGACCTCTTGGATGAATTGAGTGGTGCCCAGTTCTTTACTAAACTTGATCTTCATTCTGGCTACCACCAGATCCATATGAAAGAGACAGACATTCCTAAGACTGCATTTAGAAATCATGAGGGCCACTATGAGTTTTTGTCCATGCCCTTTGGCTTGTGTAATGCTCCCTCTAATTTCCAAAGCCTCATGAATCATGTCTTCTGTCCTTTTCTCCATCATTTTTATTAGTTTTCTTTAATGATATCATCATCTATAGTAAAACATGGACATCCCATCTTGCTCATGTGGATTGAGTTCTCCATCTACTCTCTCAGCACCAACTTTTCCTCAAACAATCTAAATGTCCTTTTGGTGCCTCAGAACTCTAGTACTTGGTTCATCTTGTTGGCAAGGCTGGCATAGGGGTGAATCCTAAGAATATTGAAGCTATGCAAGATTGGCCTCACCCAAAGACTCTTAAAATCTTGCGTGGATTTCTAGGTTTAACAAGTTATTATCGCAAGTTTGTTAAGAATTATGGAAAGATTGCAACACCTCTCACTGCACTCCTTAAAAATAATTCTTTCACTTGGACTCCAGAAGCTGCTCAATATTTTCAAACCTTTAATATGTCCATGTGCACCACTCCAATCCCATCCCTTCCTGATTTCACAAATAACTTTGTCCTAGAATGTGATGCTTCCAGGAAAGGAATTGGCGATGTCCTTATGCAAGAGGGTCGATCTTTGACCTTTACCAGCAAACAACTTTCCGAGCACAATTTTGGAAAACCAATCTATGAAAAGGAAATGTTGGCTATTATGCATGTTGTGGATATTTGGCGCCCTTATCTATTGGGGTAGCACTTCCAAATTAAGATAGATCATCAAAGCCTCAAGTATTTTCTGGAACAACGTCTTTCCTCCCAAAGAAACAAAAATGGGTGACTAAGCTCTTTGGATATGATTATGATATCATTTACAAGAAATGAAAAGACAATGTGGTTGTTGATGCACTTTGTAGAAAATATGAAGACGAAGGGTCCCTTTTCTCTCTCTCCTTCATTGTACCAGATTGGCTCCAAGATGTTCGACAGGAATGGCTACATGATCCCAAAATCTTGCATCTAATACAACAATTGCAGTCCAATTCTCCAATTTCCCCAGGGTACTCTTGGCTCAATGATGAGCTTCGATACAAAGTCCATTTGTATTTAAGTAAACAATCAAAACTTAAATCCACAATACTTTCTGAGCTTCATGCTACACCCATAGCTGGGCACTCTGGGTTTACCGAAACCTGTGATAGGGTCAAACGTTATTTTTTCTTGGATGGTATGAAACATGACATTGGTAATTGTGTGGTTGAATGTGATGTGTGTCAATGCAACAAGGATGAAATAGTCAAATCTTCTAGCACACTACAACCACTTCCGATTCCACTTGCTATCTGGCGAGACATCTCTAAGTATTTGATTGTAGGCTTACCTAAATAGAGAAATAAATCAGTCATCATGGTGGTAGTTGAACATATTTCCAATTATGCTCATTTCTGTTCTCTTCAACACCCATTTACAACATCCATTGTCTCTCAACTTTTCATGGATCAGGTCTTCAAGCTTCATGGCATGCCGCATTCTATTGTCTCTGATCGTGACCCAACTTTCACCAACAATTTTTGGCAAGAACTATTCAAGCTATGATGCACCCAATTTCATCTCAGCACTTATTATCATTCCCAAACTATTGGTCAAACTAAAATTGTCAACAAGTGTTTGGAAACATATTTCAGGTGTTTTGCATCATATAGGAAAAATCAATGGACTCAATGGTTACCACTAGTTGAATGTTGGTACAACACTTTGTACCATATAGCTACCCGCATGACTCCTTTTGAAGTGGTATATGGAAAAAATCCACCTTCAATCCTCTCATATTTTCCAGGTGTTTTGAAGATCCAGGCGTTGACCAAATGCTTACAGTTCGAGAGACTATTCTTCGTACCCTCAAAGAGAATTTGGTCATGGCCCAGAATCACATGAAGCAAAAAGTAGATCAAGGTCACTCTGAACGTCAATTTGCAGAAGGAGCTCAGGTGTTTCTTCGACTGCAACCCTACAAGAAAAATTCCCTCAAGGCTAACCATTGTCAAAATATGGCACCCAAATTTTATGGTCCTTATACCGTTCTCAAATGTGTGGGACAGGTGGCCTATCAGTTAGATTTTCTGAGTCATTCTAAGCTCCATCATGTTTTTCATGTTTCCTGCTTAAAGAATGTGATTGGAACTAAGTGCCAAACTCAAACCAACCTTCCTGAGTTGGATGGAGAAGGCTCCATTTGGCTACAACCACAAGCATTTTTGGACCAGCTTGAGCATCGTCTTCTTCAGTGAACCATCAAGGAAGTGTTATTCAAGTGGAAAGATACATCTCTAGTAGATGCCACATGGGAACCAGCTACCATTCTGCAGCAATTTCCCCATCTCAAGTTTTGAGGACAAGGTTGTTTTTAAGGGGGAGGACATGTTAGGGACCTAACCCCTCACATAGGTAGAATAATATTTTTCCACATAATAAAGGTCAATATTAATAAGGCCTAGCAATAAGGAAGAATAAGTGAAATGTAAGAAGACCTAATAGAAGCTTTCGCTTCGAGAAGGATCTTCCTCTAGATGGTTCTTTTGATAGACATATTTAGTATAAATAGGAGTCAAGGGTATGAGAACTTTTGTCTTGGATATTATTGTAATAGAGCTCTGCTCTACTAGAGATTTCCCCCTCGAAGAGGCAAGTGAACATTTCTCTTAGTAATCAAAGTGTTCTTTCTAGTATTATTTTGGTATCATTTTGGTATTATTCTGGTGTTGTTCTGGTTATATTGTTGTTCATCTACCATTTCTAGATATTTATTTTTGTTATGCATACTTTTTATATCTGGAATATTACAGGTGTAGATGACAACAAGTTTGCAACCATAAAGGATTTAATTGAAGCTTTCATTGAGAGATGGGGTGATAAGAAAGAATATTGTCACTTGTTGGCAACACTCCATGGTACAAAGAAAAATGAGAATGAAACCATGGATGAATTTAATAAAAAATTTAATGAGTTGGTTTCAATTCTTCACACAGAT
>SNQJ01S0037275.1:54208-75902 GCA_010110895.2 Picea sitchensis
ATGGGGAGAGAGAAAGAGAGAGGGAGGGGGAGAGAGAAAGAGAGAGAGAATTGTTTTTTTTAGTAAGAACGTGCACATGTTCCTATTGCTAATAACGTGCACATGTTTTAGGAATGCGTGCACGCTTTAGTATGCTCATTCTTAAAGCGTGCGTGCGTTATTTGAATTTCATTTTTCTGGGGCGAGAGTGACAACTCTAACATACATGTTTCCTTAGTTGGTTTCCTTAGATTTAGGTTCGAGATGACAAACCTAGTGGTTCAGTCTGCAAATACATAAAAAACTCCATGAATTCCTCTCCATATCTTTGCTTTTGATGTTATTTTTTATAGGATACACAATTCAGTTATTGACGAAACTACAAACATAAATAGAGTTGGTTGTGCAGATTCCAAATATACATTTGTTTTAATTAATAAACTTTACTATTTTTAATCTATTTTTTTCTTGATATATATCAAATTCCTAGAATACATACCTCTCTTATTTCTTCTATAAACTTTATTTAGCTAAACCATTTCTCGAATGAGTTATATGTGGAACTAGAGGAGACTAATATCCACGATCTAAAAAAAAAGTTATTTTTTTTATCATGTTAATACCCTCTTAGCCTGCATAAACAAAAGACGTTGTAATTTCAGGGATATGTTGACTTTGATCATTTAAAAAAAATATAAAAGTAATATTATAAATTTCCAAAAAATAAGCAGAATAGGAAAAACAAGTTCTCTACAAGCATACAAGTTTTTGGAACTAAATTCCATCATTAAGGTATTCAACACCTACACGAACAAAAACATATACCTTATATTTTGTTGGAAAAATAAGTTACCACTGTTAGAAAAAATCAAATTTCACATAGTTATTCACAATTTCTATGAATAAATGTTGTATATTTGGAAAGCTAATTCAATTTCCTACTTTTCATCTTTTCACACCATATTCAAATTCATTGTAAAAGTACCTTGAATAATCCCTTTAAATTAACAAATTGTTGTTTTTCCAGGTTTGCATTGCCACTAACGAGTCATGAGAGACCATCATTATCTTTCACTCACCCGTTTATTTGCTTGTTCAATCTTCATTTTTTTCTATTTTTTCACAATTGTCTTATTCATGTCTTCATAATTTATGGTACTTAATGATTCCTACAAATAAAAACTTGTCTATTTTCGAAATGGTCAGTTCCAACACAGACTCAAACTTGTAACAATAGTTAACCAGACTAAATATCACAACAATGACTACTCAACTTTCCATCCACCTAGACTTACAAGAAATTGTATTTCAATGACATGACAATTGAGTGTGATTCCCACAACTTGGATTTGACTTCATTATGGGATTATTCATTACATTTTTTTCTTCTTCCTACATAAAACCTATTATTGCTTGAATTTCCTGCTTCCTTTCCGTACCTGCAAAAATATTTATCATTGATGTCCATATAAAAACCAATCCATCTACCGAGATCATGGGTGTCATCCGTTGTACTCACCGGTTCTCTAGGAATCATTTTCTCCTACATGGTTCATCAACATGTTAAACTCTCCTTTAATCATACCTTGGTCCCTCACACTTTAAGATTACTCCATCTCACATTCCCCCTTAATCGAATATTAAAATTCTCTTATTCTACATCAAAATAGCATACAAGTACACTTTCCATCCTCGTACCTACCCGAGTTGTTCATTCCACACTTTATTCACATCCGCTATATGCATAAGAAAGATACACACTACATGATTACATGTGTTAGCACATGAATGCATGTAGGCATAACTCAATAGGGCTTACAAATACCCAGGGAATTTATCTTGCATATAACTAAGATTTACAACTTTAGACCAAAAAACTCTGGGGTGTCGGGTACAACCGATCATGCACCCCCTACAACTCATATGATCAATTACAACTCAGGTACATAAAGTATTCCAAATGTTGAACAATGGCACAAAGATTACCATCACTCCACCATATACCCAACAAATAAGCCCATTACAAAATATGATAATCTTTTTCATCATTTCATTATTGACTAAGAGATATATAACCCCTTCATACCATTAAGGGAACTCCACACAACTACTAGTCAATCCTTTAAACAAAACATCGATAGTTGTACTTTTCAAATATTACCCACATGCATTGACTAAATAAGATACACACACACACACACACACACACTTTATTTTCTCAAATGCAAGGATTATCTCTCTAAGTTGGCTTTTGAAGTGCATGGGTTCTCTCCACCAAAGTCCTCTTCCTGACAAACTATGGGCTGCATATCTCCATTGTTCTCATTTTGAGGTACACAATCAATCTAATCTTCTCCTCAAATGCATTCTTAGATCTCCTAAACAATATATATTCAAGTATATTCAATTTCAAACCCTTCTTTCACTTTGAAAATGGCAGTGACTTTTCATCTAAGCTCCTCTAATACCTCACATTGGATGAATCGACTAGTGGCCAATATTGTGAACTAGAAGATCAATGTGCTTCCAATCTTTGACGACTTTACAGATCTCTTCCCTCGCTAGCAAATTTGGCACAAAATAGTTGTAGATTGAGGAATCAATAGGTTTGGTTACACCATCAAAATGATAAAACACTCTCGAGAAAACACACTTTAGTCCTATGCTCATCAATAAACACATAGCTTGCACATTCTTTATGACTTATGTACTACATAATAGTACCATGTGGATTCCTTCCTTTAGGGACCATACATAATTATTTTGCTTGTCAATTGCTGACATTAAGGAAATAACTTTCCTTCTTTCCTGACTAACAATCACAATTTTTAAATATGATTGGTGTCAACTCCTTTTTCAACACGAAACTTTAATGTGATTTCCCATTTTTTAATTCATCAAACATTCAATTAGGTGGCTAAAAGAAAACTGACTTCTACCCATTGCAGTGGCCTGATGGCTCCCAATCAACACCCCCCATTATTTTTTAAAATGATTATAGGTCCCTCCATATGAATTTTGTTAATATCTCCTTCTTGAACGCTTTCTTTTGGTTTATTTTGTGAGATTTTCATTTTACTTGAATTTTTCGTTTTGACGTCTTCATTGCTTTTGTTTTGTTTCCAACATTCCAACGGTTCAAGTTTTGCTTCATTCGGACTTATGGTTTTAAATATATCCTTGRTCAAAAGTTTGGTCAATTTTCACTACATGGACATAAAATATGTAAATTTTATTATTTAATTTTAATATATTAATATAATTTAATTAATTTAATTTTAATCAATTCAATTAATTTAGTTTAATTTAACTAATTAAATATAATTAATATATAAATATATTTACTTAATTTATTTTGTTAATTTAATTATTATTTTGATTAATTATAATTATTTAATTTAATTGTAATTAATTGTATTATAAATATAGTAGGTGTATTTTCCAACAAACAATTGGTTTTGATGACTCAACTTTGACATGCTATATATTGAGTTTTAGTCAACGAAATGAGGCAAATGAACACTCGTTGGAAAACTATTTCCACCGAGAACAATATAGAAGCATTAATTCAAGCAAATCTAGAGATTTACTATCCCAAAAATGTAGCTGAAGTCACATCTACGAATTTGCAGCCAAAAATTAATTTCCTGAGTTTGTTTGGAAGAATTTCTTTGGCCAGGAAGATTTGTTGTTGCTTATTCATTTCCATTGCTAATATTATTTTTATAGGAAAACAATGCAAAGCATTATTTTGGTTTTATTTGGATTTGAATTCGTTAATTTGTTTTTCACAGTTTTAGAAATCTAAGTTTTCTTTTAATTTTTATTTAGTTTTAATTTTAATTTTTGCAAGGAATTTGTTTCAAGAGATCAGGCCCAGGGATTTGGACCAATAAGATTGGAGCAACATAAAGGAAAATGGATTTTATTTAACCAGAAAATCAAACCAAAATCTTCTCTTAGCTGTCATGAAAAAGCTCTCCTTTTTTGGATCCTATTTGGAAATTATAAATGAGAGTTTGAAGAAGAGATATGGGGTTTGAATTTTCTACTGTTTGCACTACAGTGAGGATTTTTCTTGTAGGTTTATTAGAAATACTCAGATATGAGCTTTGGGGTTCCATTATGTTGCAAGAGAATACTCTTTGCACTATTATAGAGGAAAATTTCTTTTGTAAATAATCTTAAGNCATCTGAATTAGTGAAGGGGCATCCTAATAATGAAGAAAGTACCATGTTTATTTACGAGAATTCTCCATACTTTAAGGATATCAAAAATGTCAATTCTCCACAAGTTTCATATACACTAGCCAAATCTTACCTGCTATGTTCTTCATCCATAGTTTCATTACCATCTATAACAGATTTTCATTTTGATTTTATAGATTTGATTGAGACAAGATGGAGGACTCATTTTTGAAAAGGTTTCCTATGTACAATAATGGTAATGTTTATCAGACTATAAATCACATGATAGATATTTACTCTTATACATTCACCTTCACCAAGAGGTTAGTTACTGTATTTCATATTAACCATTTGGAATTTCATTATAGGATTGAAGTATGGTTGGAGAATTCTTTTTTAGCAAAGTTTCTTGTAAATAATTTTCTTTTATTGTATTTATTAGGAATATTTGTAAATAATAGATTTGGTTTTTCTTTTGATAGTTTATTATTTATTCAGATTTTTCTAATGATTCATCCTGTATATATATGACTGTAGGAATTAAAGAAATGGAATGGTTACATTAGAAACTTGGCTTCACCTAGTTCTGATTGTCGTGTAGGATAGGAATAGAAGTAGATTAAGTTAGTTTTATTTGCTTTTCTTTTTTTAGAAAAGGATGGATGTTTTCCTTAGTTAGTTTTAATAAAACTGATAATTATAGGCATATGTAAACTTTAATAAAGACACAAATTCTTCATTTTTTTTAACCCTGATCATGAGAAGAAGTTGCTTCTTTAAAACTTGAACTTTAGAGGATATCATGATCTCTAAGGTAAACTATAGCGAGATTCTTCAAGGTAAAATTCATTTGCTTATTTTCATCTTTTAGTAATTTTGGCTTTATAAAGTATTTTTTTATGTGAGCCTTGGTTTTACAGGTATTCATTGGCTTCATTGAAGGTTCGATGCTATGGTTAGCTTAGGTCAGAAATCCCATTGTTTACTTATGTGGCAGCAGTTATGATGGCATTCTATGTTCAGGGAATCTCTTGGTATTTAGTCTTTATTTTTTATTCTTTATTTTATTAAAATGAATCTTTATATTTATTTTTTATTCTTTATTTTATTAAAATGAATCCTTATATTTAATAGTTGAACATTAAGGATTTTGCAACTAATTTACAAGTAAGATATGTGAAAAGAAAGGGGCCTTGATAAGACTTTCATTTTTAAACTGTTGATCATAACTATGCTTTGGATTTGGGATTTTGTTTTGAATAAAAGACCTAAATAATAATTCACCATGCAAGACAAAATTGTAAAACACTTAGCATAAGACTAAGAACGCAACAATATCTCTATTCTATTTGTTTCTCATCTAGTTAGGATCTCGATCTTATTTTCTTTCAAGATGATTTGCTTTTACCTTTGCTCTACTTTGTTTTAGATTTTATTTTTGTAAGGTTTGTGAAATCTCTTTTTCCCATTCTTCTTTGTAGTGGTTTAATTTCATTTTGATTTTATTGGTTTTTGTCATATTTTCAAAATCTATATGAAGGAATCTTTTTTATGCAACACCAATTGGTTTATATTGGCAAATCTTTCTTCTTTCTTTTCGATAGGATTTAATTTATCCAAAGGTCGGTTTTATAAAGTTTTCATCTTCTCACACATCAAACATTCTCTATGGGGAACATTAAGATACAATTCAAGTATTATGGGTTCATATTGTATAAAGGAAAGAATTGTCTATAGTCTTTACTTGGAATCCCTCCCATGCCCCTCCACAATTAAAGCCTCTACTTTGGTAGATACAGAGAAAACTAGTGGGGTCAAACTTAACAAGTATCATATCTATTTCTTTAAATAGAAAACCTCTCATACCACCCCGGTCTCTTCACCCAATTGCTAAAATAAATTCTTCAAATATGCTAATAAAAATGGTGGAAAACACACATGTGTCGGAAGTGTATGCAAACCCATCGGGGTACTGAACATGCTCACTGGAAACGGGTCAAGGAATACATTGTAACAAAGAAACTTTGTCGGGGTACTGAAAAGGCCTGTTGGCAACGAAGCAATGTCGGGAAAATGAGGTAATCTTAATAGATGCATACTAATCCTTAAAAAGCCTCCAATAATGATTATTCCCTATATTTGGATTCAAGTTGGACATTCAAGTAATTTCATATTTACGAGCTTATTTTTCTTTGATTCTTCTTGTGTGAGACCTTTGAAAATGGTGCAATATAGGAGAATGTTTTGTAATCTTTTATTTCAATTTTTGATAAATTTAAACCTATTATTCTAACCAAAAATAACTGCTTTGTCCCCTTGTGTCACCAATTGTTGTGTCCACAACCCCCCCTAATTTTTTAAAATTATTATGGGTCCCTCCATATGAATTTTGTTAATATCACCTTCTTGAATGCTTTAGTTTGGTTTATTTTCTGATATTTTCATTTTGCTTGAATTTTTCATTTTGATGTCTTCATTGCTTTTGTTTTTTTTCCATCATTCCAATGGTTCAAGTTTTGCTTCATTCCGACTTATAGTTTGAAAGATATCATTCGTCAAACATTTGGTCAATTTTCATAGCATGGACATAAAATATGTAAATTTTATTAATTAATTTTAATATATTAATATAATTTAATTAATTTAGTATTAATTAATTTAATTAATTTAGTATTAATTAATTCAGTTAATTTAGTTTAATTTAATTAATTAAATATAATTAATGTGTAAATATAATTACTTAATTTATTTTGTTAATTTAATTATTATTTTGATTAATTGTAATTATTTAATTTAATTGTAATTAATTGTATTATAAATATAGTCCATCACTATGTATTTTTCAGCAAACAATTGGTTTTGATGACTCAACTTTGACATGTGATGTAGTATGTTTGAAGAATTTCATTAGACAGGAAAATTTGTTGTTTATTCATTTCCAGTTTGTTTAATTGCTAATCTTATTTTTATTTTTATAGGAAAGAAAGCGAAAACGTTAGAAATCTAAGTTGTCTTTTCATTTTTAGTTAGTTTTAATTTCAATTTTTGTAGAGAATTTGTTGTTTATTCATTTCCAGTTTGTTTAATTGCTAATCTTATTTTTATAGGAAAGAAAGGGAAAACGTTAGAAATCTAAGTTGTCTTTTCATTTTTAGTTAGTTTTAATTTCAATTTTTGTAGGGAATTTGTTTCAAGAGATTAGGCCCAAGGATTTGGAGCAATAAGATTGAAGCAACAGAAAGGAAAATGCATTTTTTTTAACCAGAAAATCAAACCAAAATCTTCTATCAACTGTCATGAAAAAGCTCTCCTTTTTGGGATCCTATTTGGAAATTATAAATGAGAGTTTGAAGAAGAGATATGGGGTTCGAATTGTTTGCAAATAGGGTACTCTTTGCACTACTGTAGGGAGGATATTTCTTGTAGGTTTAGTAGAAATACTCAGATCTGAGCTTTAGGCTTCCATTACGCTGCAAGAGAATACTCTTTGCACTATTGTAGAGGAAAATATCTTTTGTAGATTATCTTAAGCTCATATCATAATGTTGGGGATTTATTTTTGGACTTATAATTTCTAAATTCGAAGAAAAAGATTATGCACTATTGCAGATCCATCCTTTGATGATAAAGTTGTAGAGTTCAAAATGAGTTTTTTTTTTTTTTTTTGAAGCATTCATGATTGCAAGTTTGATGTAATGTATTTAAATTTGAATACTAATATTCATTTGAATGTAGTCTTTCACTTGTTTTGTTGACATATTTTTTCGAGAACTTGTGTTTTTCGCACTATTGTGATTTATGTAGGTGTCTTTTATATATACATCTACCTGTTTGTATGATAGAATAATTTTGTCGAATATTCTTGAATACTATCATGTATGTAAATGAATTTCTGAGCAACTATTTATTCAGAAATTTATCATTATAAATCGATTTAATTATCATTGAATCATGTGAACTATTTCCATGTTTCAATGGCTTATCTCTTATTGTTTTGATCTCTAAAATAGAGCATGTCTTGCACTTATCATATTAGTTGTTAGAACTACTTCAACAACTTGACATTCACTATAAAAGGCATGTTAAATCTCCAATATTTGAAATCCTTACACTCAGTATTTAAGAGTTATTTCCTATGTACAGAGTTAGATTAGTTTTCCTTCTTTTTCCGCACTGCATTTAGATTTATATTTAGATTAATTCATTTCATGTTTAGAAGTCTCCTTTCATAGGATCAAGTCTATTGGTGGCTTGGATGAGCCCTAAAGTCAGCTTGAGGATTTCTTTCTTTCAAGCTAGTTGCAAGAGGGTAAATCATATATCTCTCTTTTTGTTGATAAGTAATTAGAAATGCTTGCAATGGAAACCAAGAAGAGTGTGTAAAAGAATTCTAGCGGACATTTGAACCGATGGGTTGACCATATATGAAAAAAGGATAAGAGAGATTATTGGAATGGCGGGTGTTCCCCAATGTTGATTATGGTTAATTCTAGACATCAACAAGTCTCTCCATCATTCTACTAGAAGATCTGGTTACTTAACCAACTATAGACCATTTGCAATTGGTTACTTAACCAACTATAGACCATTTGCAATTAACATTGAAACTATCAATACATGTATCCCTTGTCCATTAGTACTACTCTAAGTTGGAGTGTTGTGTTCTGATTTGCAATGCCACTCTCAAATGTTGAATGAACTAGGGAAACTCCGATGCTTGAATCCTACGATCAATTACTTATCCATGTGGTTTCATTTCACGGTTTTGTAGTGACTTCAACTTTAGTTACTATTTCAAGAAATATGAACAATAGTCAGAGGTAAACTACCTTTCTTCCCGTGTGATTTCTGGTTATTCCACACAATCAATGCATCACTAAGCGACTTCTTCACACCAAATTGTAGACAAAGTTTCAAGGGAAATGACTTCTCTTCCACACAGTAGTGAATTATCATGTCCTCCTCCTTTATGATAGCTAGAAAAAAAGGTAGTTGCAATACACAATGTCTCCTTCCCATCTTCCACACACAAATCTACATGGTGGATTTCTTCACGATGAATGTGCAACACATGTGTCCAATGGTCCTCACATGGTTGTAGGCAATGATTGGCTACGACTCACATTCCTCAACTTAGTTGGTTCAATAGAAATATTTCATAATGTATGAAAAATGCTCATATCTCCATGCACATCCCTTCTCACCCGACAATTAGTGAACACCAATGACACAACAACTCATTCGGGAAACACCTTATTTTTTACAAGAGTACCTCATGTCCTCTATATCACGTTCAACAACACTATACAAAGAACAATGCACTACCTCCTTTGAATCCTCAACTCCTCATGTCCATCAACACATGCCTCTCATATTCGTATCCTTTGGAAATCCCATGAGGGAGTCAAGCCCCGACATGCTCTGATACCAACATAAAGTATGAGAGAGTAGACAATGTTACACATAAGAGTAATCTATTATGAAAAACTGAATACATACATAATAGATTGTGACTCCATTATATAGAGTTCACAAGTTGTTATCATATCTAACTTATTGTAAATATAGAAGGAGAGGTTGAGAGAATATCTCAACCATACACCAAACTAAGAGACTTAGTTGGAGAGAACCACTCTCACAACCAACTATCTAACAACTTGCTAAACTATACAATAAGATAAACATTGATTCTAACAAGTTTGTGGTGAGATAATATTTTATAAAATTAGACGACAACCAAAATTCTTCGAAGTGGATGTGGGTTCCCTTCTAGTGATATGGTTTATACGCATTTGTATTTGTTGTAGATCACAAGTCTACGAACAACATAATGGAAGTTTGGTGGATGATTATTTTTTTGATACAGAGATTGTATAGGTTTTGTGTCATCAGTTAGGTACGCGAATTGAAGTGAGTATCATTCCATATCATTATAAGCGGAGTACAATCACTCTTACTAGTTAATATTTAATTCTTAAAAAATAATATTTGTATGGTGAAGAAAATATTATTTCATGTGAACATTATTTTTGGAGTGGTTGTTTTGGAAATAATGTCTTTTGGTGCATTTTACAAGTAGAGTTGTCAGTAGTTCTTGAAATAATATTTTAGGGAGACTTTCTTTGGTAAAGTAGGAACTTGATTCCACATGTGTTCCATTGGAGCTCATATTTCATGAAAATTATGAACCTAATTTATATTTTGATAATTGAAACATATCCTCAAGATGAAAATGCCATCTCATCTACACATGGTTAATAATAGTGTTTCATGTGTTTAAATAACCATAACTTTTGATGAAAATGTATTTAATGTCAACATTGGATATCAAAACATAATTAAGATTCCCTTTGACCATTATAATAAGCACTCCTAGAATTGGATATCAAAATATCATTCATATTACCTTTGACCATTATAATGGCCATTACCCCTTGCTTGAAGTTCAAAGCACTTAATGGTTTGATATACTTATGTATGTGGGCAACCCAACGTACCTACACATCAATCCCAATGAAGGAACACTCCCTTTGGTAGCTGGATCCTTGGAAGGCTCACTCCCTCAGCTTATTGGAGGATAAGAACAACTGAGCACAAGTCTGATGGAAGTAGTTGATCAGATCTAACTAACTAGCAGTTAGAAGCTAGTTGTAGCTTGACCCATTCAAGCCACCATGTAATAACATGCATATATAATCCTACCTCTTATCTAAATAAAGAGATGGTCATTTCTCTCTTATTTCTGGTGCTAGTATTGTTGTTTCCTATTCTAGTTATTTTCTTGAGTATTGTTATTGTAGATCAAATGGTATTAGAGCTTCAATCTGAGACTCTTCTGCTCCAGTGATTTTAAGAAATATTTTTTTTGGGTTGCTAGTTTTCTCCCTCACCCCTTTTTTCATATCTATAGGTGCATTAGGGGTGGATCCACCCTCCATCTCTTAGGAAGTATGCTAGGGTTTGATCGAGTCCTCCATTGTTCAGTCCTTTGTGGTGATTTGTAGCTTCAATGGTGCGCTAGGATTTTCCTCTCCCTCCCCTCTCTTCCAATGATGCATTATGATTTTCCATGCCCTCCATTTTGAGCTCCATATGGTGTGCTTCAGGGTTGGATCCATATCCAAAAATCAGTTTCTTCAGTCTATGAAGATAATTCCTCCTCATAGATCCTCCTCCCTTGAGGATTGTACATCTAGGAAATATTCTCCATTCAGGATCTAGATCTTGCTCTGAATGAACTCATGCAGCTTCAAAACACTACTGCAGTTGGATACTCGTTTCTAACTTCCTACATTTTCAGGGCATATAAATGGTGAGGTTGTTGATTCCTGAGTACGTAGTCTATCCACTTATTTCAAGACCTTCCCAGGAATGACAGAAGATGAGAAGCTACAAATCACCAGTTTGCAATTGGAAGGGATTGCTCAAGCTTGGTGGGATGACCGAACAAATACCTCCTCTCAGGTGGTGGACTTCAGAGATCCTTCTGTGGACACCCCTCCACCTATTAGTTTTTGGGATACCTTTTGTCAAGCATTTTAGAATCACTTATTTCCCCTGGGGTACCGTCGGACTCTCCTAGCTCCCTTGTTGCAACTTTGCCAACTCTTGGGCTAGTCAATCCAAATCTACATTGAGTTTTTTACTAAGCTCTGCATTCAGATGAATATTCAAGATCCAGAAGTGGTACTCATTGTTAAATTTAACTCTGGTCTTTTACTACTTATACAGAGAGAGGCTGATTTATTTGAAATTTGTTCCTTAGATAAGGAATTTATTTGTTCCTTGGATGTGGAACAAACTCTCTCTCCTTGCCTTCGATATCCTCTATACAAATCTGGCCATTCCTCAACTCCTTCTCTTGCCTCTCCCACCTCACTGAAACCTAGAAAATGGTGTTCTTATCACAAATCTCAGCTTCACTCCTCGGTTGAATGTCGTGTTCTTTGTAATCAGAATCCCGTCAAGACTTTATTCATTGATTCTCCTAAGTCATCCTCAAGAAAAACTCCTCCCCTTGGGATAATCACCTTGGAGAATCCTATGGAACCAAACACCTCTCTCTTGCTCATGGCCACTGATTCCCAAAATTATTCACCAACACATTTTTTAACTCATAATTTCCATATCAAGAAATCCCTCACCACGCTTATCCTCGAAAATGGTAGATAACATAATTTGGTTTCTCAAGATTTGGTGCAGTTGTTGGCGTTTCCTACTACCCCTCATCTGTCACCCTACCAATTGGGTTGGGTTTAGAAGGATGGTCCTTGTGTGATGGTGACCCAATGTTGTTCCCTTACTTTTTCCATCAACCCTTTCCATGATACCTTTTTTTGTGATGTGTCTCCTTTGGATTGTGCATATATATGCTTCTAGGTATTCCCTATTAGGAACTATGTCACGTTGTATACCATGATCAAAATCGTTAGTATTTTTTTCACCTTTATAAACACCTGAGTAACGTGGAAGAAATCTTCAATCCACTTGGTGTGTCCTTGGGGGAATGTTTTGAGTCAAGGTGTTGTCACTTGATCCTATAATCCTCCGTCTAGGCCAACTCCTAGCGAAGCCAAGCGGGGTAGTCCCTAGAAAAATTAAATAAGGCTCAAAACTAAATCTAAGCACAACTAGTATTCTAGGATTTTATTACAGCAAAAACACGATAATCAAATAAGAATCTACACTAGCAACATATGATTCATTCGCTTATCCCAAGATATATTCAATAACCATAAAAAAAAAGATACATACATAAATAGGATACTTCAAAGGAAATGCTTGTAAGGTATAATCCATTTGAAGTAAAATACTTGAAAAGTAAATCTGATTAAACCAGTGATCTAGGAGGATCCTGACATGCTAAAAAATCAAAGTTCTCTAATGCTCAATAAAACTACACCATTACGAAGTGCTTGTCAAAAAAATTTCGGCTATGTAAACGGATCTAAAATCTGAGTCCATATGCGAAAGTTATCAAAGTCTAAAGTTTTTCCCAAACAGGTAAAAAGTCAACAGTCAAAGCAAAGGGTGATGTGGTAGCTCCTGAAGATGACATGTGGTAGCATAGACAAAACACGTGGCGGAAGAAGACATGTGGTAGTAGCAGGTTGTCTAGGCAGTCTCGAGTTGGCATGTGACTGTGCGAGTGAATTGGTTGTACAATCCAACTAGACAACGCCACGTGACCCAATCTAATGGTGCCATGTGACACCCTGGAATAGGACAAATAGGCCACAGTCTCGAGTTGGCATGTGACTATGCGAGTGAATTGGTTGTACAATCCAACTAGACAATGCCACGTGACCCAATCTAATGGTGCCATGTGACACCCTGGAATAGGACAAATAGGCCACAAATTCAAAAAGTGAATTGGTTGTACAATCCAACTAGAAAACGCCACATGACCCAATCTAATGGTGCCACGTGACACCCTGGAATAGGACAAATAGGCCATATATTCAAAATTGGTTCTATTCCTCCTTCGTAGGAATCGAAATCGAGACCTCATCCAACACAACGACTTCCACAATGGGCGCCAACTAATTGAACTATAAATATTCCTTGTTTAACATATGGTACATAAATGTTTTAAAGTGGTTATGTAAATATTATCCATATAAAATGGCGAGGATGGTCGATCCTAAGACCTCTTTGGGCACCTCATATGCCAAGATTTAATGCCCATTAAACGTGGAGTAAGTTTGGGGCAATTCTTTATATGGTTATTTGTTGGGATATTATATCCATAAACTTTGGACCATGGTCAAACTTCCATTAAAAAGGGGCTACCATATACAAGTAAATATGGGTAATGCATATTTTATTGGGATATTATTATTGTATTCCATACCCATATCCCAATATAAAAGGGCATGAATACATATACTTTAAAATGTGGATCTTAATCCATGAAGTGGATGGGTTTGACTCATATTTTTATGGTTATCCAAGAATTATTTATTATATGGTTATTTAAAAAACCTTAATTTATATTATTTTGTGGCCACTAAAGTGGATCAAGGAGATTTTGTGGGTTAGTTTATGGGATATGGTTGTAACCATATATTTCCAATCCCATTAAAGTTGTATCTTAAACCAACTTAGTTATAACTCTTTTTCTATTTAAGAAAGAAGATTTTTTTTATTGAAAGGATGTAGAATTTTTGTAAAGGCTATTGAGCCTCTCTGATAACAGAACATATTTGTTTATGGAGATCATGTATGCAACAAATTTGATAGCTTTTGCAGCATATTGCAATCTTTTTATTGATGTAATGAGAATTTGGAGAGAGCAATAAAGAGGACACCACTGGAAGCGAGACCCAGAGACATAGACATCAGTGGGTGAACTCCATTAACAATCATGTCTATTTCTCTCTTATTTATTTCTGTTGCTATTCTCCTTATTCTGCAATTGCTATTCTTTTTTAAATTACACACTTCATAATTGTTATTCTGCAACAATTTTTAAAGTTTATGTGTTTCACATTCTTATCGATCCGGTGCATAAAGTACATAAACTTAACTTGCAAAGTTTGTTAGTAAAACCTTCTCGCATTCAGATCAACCAGTGTCAAGAGTCATGCATGTAATATTGTCGGAAAAGGAGATTGTCGTGTGAAAATTTCCTTTAGATTTTTTAGATTAAGGTTGGTTGGATTGATTTATTGCTTGTGTGAAATTGTATTGCACGAAAGAAAAATTAATCTAGGATTTGGCCTCTCAAGAGACTATTCCTTAGAGTGGAAATTTGCGGAGAGCTTGTCAAAACCCAAATGGCTTCACCAACAAACTCAATAAAGGTGTCGGAGGTCCAACACAGAGGGGAACAAGCCCGAGGTATTTTGTCTGACTTCACACACTCCCTTTATGCGGTTTTCCAAACCAAACAATAGAATATTTTCGATATTGTCCTAATTATACTAAATCCACACTAACCAACCCTAGTTTTGATGAGTTCCCCAGGTCGAGCTAGGAACGAAAGGGTTCAGAGAATACACCAGAGAGATGAGGGGATGGGTTAATTTTCCAAATTTAAATTGAATAAAAGTAAACGTTTTCTAATTAAGATAATTCCACACTGACCAACTTCTTTTTAGAGGAGCTGAGGGGATAGGTTTATTTGCAAGAAACTGAAATTGTGAAAATGAAATCTATTCTAACAATTAAAATATTAATTTGCAAAAAAATAGGAAATCTAAACTAAATATTGTAGTGATTTGTGATGAATTTTAAAGTTACTTTTAGATTATCTTTAGATGTGAAAATTAAAATTAAGCCAAAATTGCAAAAATGACACAATCATCAAAAGCACCATTCCCCCCAGGGGGGATGAAAAGTGGGAGCTTGTAGCCCCACTGATTTTATTAATGAAATTGCAAAGATATTTTTTGGAATTCATTGTGATCATTTATTTGGGGGACTACAAGTCTTTACAATGTTTACAAATGAGTTTATTAATCAAAAGGGTGCTCCCGGGGGTCCCAGAATGTCCCAATCTGCCCAAAATAGACAGAGTTTCCCCTTGGGTGTTCATTAAAACTGAAAAAAGGCAATAAAACAACAATGAAAAGTTCTGAAAATTACTTTAGAAGTGTCTTGACTTATGTCAGTAAAACCCAAAAATTTCCAAGTAAAATTCTAAAGAAAAAGTGCAAAATAAATTAAGAAAAACAAGCTAGAGATCTTGTTTCCTTAGGGTCTTTGATTGTTGTTTTAAAACAACAATGTAAAGGAACTTAATTTTCCAAATTTTAAAGTAAAATACTTTTAAAATAAATCTATTTTATCCTTTTAAGATTTTAAAGGAAAAACTTGCTAAAAATAAACTTTCTTATGATAGATCTAACTTAGAATAATGAAGTGAAATTGAAATCTAGATCTAAATTTTCTTTTCCATGCTAGTTTAGATAAATAAGGATTTGAAACATAACTTAGATCTAAATAATTGCATGCAAATTAGTAAACAAAAGAAGATTAAGAACATTGTGAGATGAGAGAGAAAGAGTGCCAAATGGAAACAAATCTTGGGCTATGGGGTATCCTTGATGTATTGTAGAGGGAAATATTTCCATTTGAATTGTTTTGAATGTGTTGGAAGCTCAAGATAGAGCTTTCCACTCCTCCAAACTTAAGACAATCCTGCAAAGAACTTTGTCAAAGGTGGGTGCACCCACTTCCTACATTGAAGATCTAGACAACAAGTCAATCAAGATAGAAGAACAAGTAATCATAGATAAACATATGTTAGAAATAACAAGCTATATAAATCCAAGAAATATTTATCATATCTTATTAATCAAGGACAAATGCACAAATAAATTGCAATAAATAAATCTTACCATACTCAACACATCAACATAGAAGAATGGCATCCACACATTTGCACAACACCACAAAGTGACCTGCAAAGTCTTCAAATATTCATTCCACAATATCTTGAGAGAATATTACAACAACATAACTCTAGGTATACCAATATAACTTTACAAAGGAGAGCAAGCTCCATTATATAGCCCAGAGCATGGAGAGATCAAGTGAAGAGGGCACACCACTTTTTGGAGGAAGAGAAACAAGTGTTGAGTTGTGGGCTTCCACCTCTCCACGTCTCCAACCATACACCAAGTGTCAACTAAGTGGTAGAGGAGGAGGATGCCACCTCTCAATAGGTGGGCACACTTCCTCAAGAGGGTGTCGCCTACCAACAAGAGGGGTGCACCTCCTCTCAAGAGTATCTCATAACTCGAGTAAATATCCAAACAACTCACTCTTAACTCCCAAATAGGTGCCAACAAGGCTTGGCCAACTCAAGTGAGGGTGAGTTAACTCAAAACATGTCTCCAACGTGTTTCCTAGAAAATAACACTTGATGAGTTTTCTGATTTTCTTTGTCTTTTTTTGACTTTTTGTGAGAGAAATTAATTTTAAGTGATCAAAAATCACTAATTTCACTCACAAAGTGGGTTAATAGGTAAACCGGGTATTCTAAGTCCAAAAACAAATACTCCCAAGGCATATAATTCCTCCTATTACCACTTATTTGACTTAGGAAATATTTACAATTAAATAATCTTGATTTTGCGGGAAATTTTATTTTTGCATAAAACATTAAAAGAAACTAAGGGGGACTTAGCGCATTTTCAAGAGACTATAAGAGGATGATTAGTATGGTAATATAAATTATAAATTAGGCTTATATTACCATTCTAAGGCTTATCCATGAGTTACATACTCCAATTTTGGAGGAATTGAGTGAAAAAAACTCAGAAATTATAAATCGTTGAAAAGAAAAATATAATTAACAAGTAAAAAAAACACTCTAGAGTAATGCACTCATGTCTAAGTCTCAGGAGGCTAAGCCTTTTAAAAATTCATCATACTAATCATCTTAGTACAATTCCCCTCAGGGGTGTGGAAATGCACTAAAAAGGTAAAAGAAAGGGGCCATAATGGTAGGCTGGACTTCTGAACTTTGAACAAGTGATTATTCAATCTTAGGTGGCTCGACAACAAGTCCATCCTAGTGAAACTTGGTGGATAACATTGGCTCCATATGGGGATGTGTTCTTGATCTTTTAGAAAAATGAGAGCATGCGAGAATCCAAAATTTGTAACCCACATCACAAATGTCTCGCCAAAAACAACATCAACAACACATGTATATAGAAACCATCAATTAAAACATAAGTTTCATATATATATATATGGAAAGTGCAAAAGAATAAAGTGAAATAATATACATGGAAGAAATAATGACATGAAAGTAATATACAAAGGAGAAGGGTTAGAGAGATATGTTACAAAGGATGCCCCCATGGGCATAAGATGATTGCATTGAAGACCAAATCAAGGTGGATCCCTTTCACTGGAATATTTAACTTTATGTCATCCTATTGGTTGAGATGAGTTGTCAAAAAACTTATGCACTTTACCCTGCTTTATGATATTCTAATGTAAACCCTTTTTCTTAGTTCTCAACCATTTGATTAAAGTTTTTATGTATCCTTTCTCGTGAAGTTTCCTTTGTGCCAAGCAAAAAGATTTAAAGTTTGTTTATTTTAATTCTTCCTTGAAAGGCTTGGAATAATCCTCCATTGGGATGACATGTTGACTATTATTTTCATCATTAACTTCCTCATCATCCTTACAATCCTCCACCAAATTTGTTCCATTTTTTCTTCTTTTCTTTTTCTATTTAATATTTTTTCCCTATTTGTTGAAGATATCCTCTTTACCAACATAAATTTCCCCAGGATATAAGACATATGGAATAGATCACCCAAAAATCATTTCCAACTGTTCTTGACATCTAATTGATTCATCTGATAGCTGATAAACTGATGCTGATGATACTGACCCAACTGATCAATCCAACCMTGTTCATGATTATGAAGGTGCCATATCAATACCCTTTTCACTTGAAGCTTCTTCAAGAAAAAAACCATCAAAGGAATCCATGGTGTCCTAGACATTATAAACATTTGGGAGTTCATCTTTAAATTTCTCATTGATAGGTGCTAGAAAGTTAGATGGTATTTCATAATTTCCAATGTCATGCATATGATAAACAAAATCATTCATGGGTTCTTTGGGATATTCAACACAAAACTTCCTTTCCTTCTCCCTATATAACTTGACAAATGAATTTTCAGAAGGCGAGATAGTAGCATATGATAAATTCGTTCGAAGAGTACCTCCCAACATAGCATCCCACTTTCTATATAGGATCATACCCCATGCATTTGGTACATCAATAACAAGTATGTCCATGGGGAAGGTGATACTTGGATAAGCTGCCAACTTAAATTGAATATTCAAAATTATACCATGTGTCTCAACTTCCCTTGAATCCATAGCACAAACATTATGATAAGGCCTTGTAATTTTCAGATTTAACATATTCATGACAATCTTGGTGATGATATTAAATGAAGCTCTTGAATCATACATGCAATTATGTAGAAGAAGGTCATTAATCATCGAGGATAAAAATAAAGGTGGGTGATGTTCCTTTGTCCAATCCATACTATTTATAATAACAGGGGAATCATTATGATTGTTTTTAGACTTTTACTTCCCAAGACTCCTCTCATTAGGGGATTCTATCTCTTTTAATAACTTATCCTTTTGTGAAGGTATCTTAATGAGATATGCTACTGGAACCAAAAACTTAGTGTTTGATATCCAATTTCCCAAGTCAAGACTTAGATCTTCAGTTGGAGTAAATAATTTGGGAATGTTTTGTTGTTGTGTACTTGAATTATCATTCCCTTTATTCTGGTAGGTTACTCCTTTATATCTTCCCATCTCTAAAATCTGTTCTAGAGTAGGCTTCTCACCATACAATCTAGTCACATTATAAATATTTAAATCCTCTTTTTTCTTACTTGGTTCCTTATTTTGTTTCCATTGATCTTTTGTGACATCATACATATTATTTTTAAAATTTGGGCATCCTGAAAATCTAACATAGTTATTGTATTCAAGAAACCCTTTCTCATTAATCTAACAAAATATGGGGCAAGTAGATTCTCAAGGAATTCCTCACAAGCCCTACAAAAATAAGAAGTCTCTTGTTGAACCATATTCATTGCTTCCAACTGATTTGTTGGTCTCTGATCTTGGGGTGGACCTTTCTTTTGCCATTTTTCATTATTTTTTCTATCTTGAAATATATTAACTTGAGATCTTTCCATGGAAATCAACCTAGTCTACATGGCATTCAATTGGGATACATGTCTTGCTTCCATGGCCTTTACAAGTTATTTCATTTATGTCAACTCTTTCAAAGGGTCAGAACAAGAAGCCTTACTATCTGAAGAAATGTTTTTATCTTTAGGATCATGTTGTTTGGAAGTACTACCTCTTGTGAAACCAGGAAGGTTGGACTTGCTAGATGCTTACATGTTTCTATCAATCTTAATGGCCATTTCCTGGACAATCTTTAGATTAGTTGGCTCTTTATCTCTAAGTTGATATATCATCTCACCATTGAAAGATTCAATGTAGTAGATAAGAATAGAAGTAGCTAGGGGCTTAATATCCGCGTGAAGAATTGAAACCAACTCATTAAAACTTTTTATTAAATTCCTCCATGGTTTCATTCTCATTTTTCTTTATACCATGGAGTGTTGCCAACAAGTGACGATATTCTTTATTATCACCCCATCTCTAAATGAAAGCTTCAATTAAATCCTTTATGGTTGAAAATTTGTTGTCATCTACACCTGTAATATCTCAGATATAAACAGTATGTAGAACAAAAATAAATAGCTATAAATGGCAGATGAACAACAATATAACTAGAACAACACCACAATAATACCAAAATGATACCAAAATAATACCATAAAGAACAATTTGATTACTAAGAGAAATGTTCACTTGCCTCTTCGAGGGGTAAACCTCCAGCAGAGAAGAGCTCTATTACAATAATATCCAAGACAAAAGTTCTCATACCCTCGACTCCTATTTATACTAAATATGTCTATCAAAAGAACTGTCTAGAGGAAGATCCTTCTAGAAGAGAAAGCTTCTATTAGGTCTTCTTACATTGTACTTATTCTTCCTTATTGCTAGGCCTCATTAATATTGACCTTTATTACGTGGAAATATATTATTCTACCTATGTGAGGGGTTAGGTCCCTAACATGTCCTCCCCCTTAAAAACAACCTTGTCCTCAAGACTTGAGATGTGGAAATTGCTACAGAATGGTAGCTGGTTCCCAAGTGGCATCTGTTGGATTTGTATCTTTCCACTTAACTAACACTTCCTTGATGGTTCATTGAAGTAGACGATGCTCATGCTGGTCCAAAAATGCTTGTGGTTGTAGCCAAATGGAGCCTTCTTTGTCCAACTCGGGAAGGTTGGTTTGAGTTTGGCACTTAGTTCCAATCACCTTATTTAATAAGGAAACATGAAAAACATGATAGAGCTTAGAATGACTGGGAAAAGCTAACTGATAGGCCACCTATCCCACATGATTGAGAACGATATAGGGACCATAAAATTTGGGTGCCAGCTTTTGACAATGGTCAACCTCGAGGGAATTTTTCTTGTAGGGTTGCAGTCAAAGAAACAATTGATCTCCTTCTACAAATTGACGTTCAGAGTGACCTTGATCTACTTGTTGGTTCATGCAATTCCAGTCCATGACCAAATTCTCTTTGAGGGTACGAAGAATAGCCTCTCGAACTGTAAGTGTTTGGTCAACTGCCTGGACCTTCAAGACACATGGAAAATATGAGAGAACTGAAGGTGGCATTTTTCCATATACCACTTCAAAAGGAGTCATGCAGGTAGTTGTATGGTACAAAGTGTTGTACCACCATTCAACTAGTGGTAACCGTTGAGTCCACTGATTTTTCCTTTATGATGCAAAACACCTCAAATATGTTTCCAAACACTTGTTGACAAATTCAGTTTGACCACCAGTTTGGGAATGATAAGATGTGCTGAGATGCAATTGGGTGCATCATAGCTTGAGCAGTTCTTGCCAAAAATTGTTGGTGTAAGTTGGGTCGC